>AYEL01090584.1:0-25957 GCA_000484575.1 Olivierus martensii
TAGGACCTTTGTCTTTGAGTGGATCGCTTTTTCTAATTTTTCGTTCAACGTCATTGGTTTCTCTTCCAAATTTCCCGTAGTCTCTTCTCCAAAAGTTAAGTAGGTAATTCACAGTCACTTTTTGAATTACTTACTTAACATTATAATAAAATTTAATTTAAAATAATGCAAATTTTATGTTGATTTCATAAGAGGAAAAGAAGTAAACTAACCAACCAAGTTGCCAACACGTATCATACTCATAGATCAATTAGATATAATCCATGATCAGATGTGAGTGCAACTCTGTTAGTAAACCACGCCTACATGTTTTTCCATATTGCCAATTAATAAATTCTTTGGTAAATAACTCTCGTACAGTCTTCAGGATTATATTTAATTATATTTTATAATTTTTTGTATCTACGTGGTAGTTCCCGGGAACCCGGGAAATAAACACTAACTGCGAACCGCCCTGCAGCATATGTGAAATTTTCATGTCAACTTATCGATATGCTAGAAATTGACAAATTGTCACTCGCTAATTTTTAAGCAATGACAGGAAAGTCTTAAATTGAGCGTATTCGTTTGTGTAATTCCATTTTCTTCATTAAACATCCAATAATCCGACAAATCTCTGAAATCCGACAAGTCCCGGTCCCATATGTATCAGATTAGAGAGACTGTACTGTTTTTTATTTTCGTATTATAACTGAACTAATCAATTTGTTGCTTTAATTCTAGATTTATAATAAAATTTGATAATTTTCTTTTTTCGTACTTCATGGTATTAAATATGCGAAAAAAGGGGAAAATTATAAAATGGGTTAAATTATTATTTAGGAAAAAAACGAGAATTATTAATTTATTCGAAAAATAGGGTTTATGATTGTTTAGGCCGAATTTAAATTTATTTATTCATGTTGTTGTTATTTTTTAACAATGATGCCATTTTCTGCTCTTTTCTTGTGGCGTACGAAGTGGCATCACGGAATTCGGGATTAATAAACGCACAAGGGAGCCCGTTAATTTTAGATGCTTCATATTTTTTTTTTTATAATCTCACAAAATTTTAAATTTTTATCAAATTTTTCATATTTAAATTTATCATAATCTTCCCATTGGTAGTATTCAGATATTACCAATGGAACATTTAAAACAGAAGTTTTAGCTGTAGATTTAGATCTCTTTCGTTGATAATACTCAGGGACTAAAAATGAGAGAGAGATGAAATTGCAGCTGAAACTTCTCATTCTGCGGCAAACCCTACTCGATTTTAATTTCCCCGATCAACTTAGTTTGAGTTAGAGGTTTTCAACATAAAGTAATTGATTCGCTATATCAAAAATCGGACAGTTCTATTCAGACACTAACAACTAGAGCTGAGAACCCGGATCCTTCAAGGTGATAAATAACTATTTTATTACGTGGCCATTAAGCCGATAAATATTGTTCCTATTTATGCTAATATCAATTAGTAATACAGGAAAACCTGTGCTAGGTGGCCAGCTTTCGGCAGCTGAGATTGTGGCCACCAAGCACAGGTTGGCCATCAGACACAGTTAGCTACAAATTTCTTTATTAAACATCAAAGTTTATGACACAGTTTCACATTGTTAATTAAATTTAAGGAAAGAGCACAGTTTCACATTGTTAATTAAATCTAAGGAAAGAAATCAGTAATTATGCCTCTTTCAGGATTTTTTCACTTTAGAATGCTCAGCTGATAGAAGATCTAGAGCCCAATCTGGCATTTCTGATCAAAACACAATTTGCTGGTCACCTCGTAGATGTTGTACACTAGGTGCCGAAATTAAATATCACTGACCATAGCCACAGAACAGATGGCCATTTTACAGAGTTTAAAAACCCCGCAATATGCTTGGGCGCAGTGCATGATTAACTTAGTGTGGGGCCCGACTGTATATTTCTTACGGGGCCCCTCAAAATATATGGCTTATATGTATAAATAATATAAGTAACGTTTATAAATAAATACGCATTTTTAATTAATCCTTTGGTTGATATGGACGCATATATGCGTAAGCAATTGTTTCTATTCAAAAATACAAGAATCAACATTATCGATGAGTTCGAGACAGTCACATATATTTAATTTGCTTATCAATGACAATCTTATCGTCAAAATCTGAAATTAGTTAAAACCCGATTTGCCTAGTTGAAACTAGTTGAAATAAAGCCCACTCGTGAATACTAGTATTAACTAATCAATACTAGAATTCACTACATTTGTTAGAAACTTCTGGTTTTCACTAAAATTTCCATAGTAAAAACTCGATATGACTAGTGAAAACTAGTATTATCTAAAATTTCTTTTAGAAGATAAGCCTGATATCTTCCTAATCGTGCAATCATACGTTAGGGGAAAAATAAAAACATAGTAACTGAAATCTACATAAGAAATATATTTATGAACATAGTAACTGAAACTTATAGAAGAAATATATTTATGATGTAGGCTACATTATTTGTTTCCGCATGGAAAACTGTTATGACATTTAGAATTGCAGAGAATTCCCTTTTTCTTGCACAAGCATCTTTTCGAAATGCAACCTTTTTCGCAAACACAACGTCAAATTCCGATCTACAAAAGATATTTTTTCATAAACATATTTTGGGCACTCTCTAAATCAGTGGTTCTTAACTGATGTTCCGCGAAATTATGAAAGCAAGGCCTACTTGAATGACCTTAGCGTATTCCGTAGTTGCATTTTATAATGTAGGCAAGATTCAACTATTTTTTTCGAATAAACTATTAGGCTTCCTCAAAAGCACTTCAGATTTTACTACAGTTTTCGACATCATATTTGCGAAAGCTAGAGTTTTCAACATTAATTAACATAAAAACTAAAAAACGCGAAAGACAGGAATATTGATGAAGAAATGAAGGTAGCTTTATCACATATTAGGCCTGAAATTGCTCAAATCTGCAAAAGATAATTAGCTCAGGCATCGCATTAAACTTGATTTAAAAATGAAACAAATTGTGATCTAGCACGACGACAATTTTATTCTTTTAGTTTTGGAATTTTTAAATAACTAAATTAAATTAATATGATGTTATGAATATTTACCACGCATATTTATGGCGTATTTGTTTAACACAGAACTTACAGTGGGTGGTAGTTTATGATAAGACTAGATTAAAATATTTCCCAATTTAAATAATAATGTTTCGTGCTACGTGATTTAATTTTCAAAAGAACAATACCATGCAAACTGAATATCACTTTTATCTTTATAAATAAATGTTTACCAAAAAAGAATTTTTATGCAAGTTTTTAGGATTTATTTATAGTCAGTTAATTTTTGTAATATTCTTGATTTCTATATACAGTAAGACCCCGTTTAACGCGGGAGATACGTTCCAAGGAAACAAAGCGCTAAACGAAACAGTGTTAAACGAGGTTATTTTAACACGTAAATAATAAGGATAGGTGAAACAGAATAGTGAATAAAAAAATATATATAGCATTTTTTAAATTTTATTTTGCAACATGTATTATTACTATTGTAGTACATTAATTATAGACATTTTTTATTGCTAATATCGATTTGTATTGCTCGATACCATAATTCAGTGTGTTCGGTTTCAAGAAAAACTCACGGTATATCATCATTATATTATTTTAAGTTTTAATTAATATAATATAATTACAGTAAGACCCCGTTTAACGCGGAGAATACGTTCCAAAAAAACCAAGCGCTAAATGAAACAGCTTAAACAAGGTTATCATAACACGTAAATAAAGGGAATAGGTGAAACGAGACAGTGAATAAAAAATACAAATACCTTTTTTATTTTGTAACCTGTATTATTACTATTGTATTACATTAATTATAGACATTTTTTATTGCTATATCGATTTGTGTTCATAAATCATTCATGAAAATCAAAAATATTCAAGTAAATGATTCTATTCATGAATCATTCATGAAAATCAAAAATATTCAAGTAAATAATTTCTGTTGTATTACATTAATTATAGACATTTTTATTGCTAATATCGATTTGTATAGTATTACATTAATTATAGACATTTTTTATTGCTAATATTGATTTGTATATTACATTAATTATAGACATTTTTTATTGCTAATATCGATTTGTATTACATATATTATTACTATTATATTACATTAATTATAGACATTTTTATTGCTAATATCGATTTGTATTCGTAAATCATTCGTAAAAATCAAAAATATTCGAATAAATAATTTGTTTGTGATGAAGGTTCTTCCTCATTTGATACTTTTTGTTTTTTCGTTAAGAATCATTTAACGAAAAATCGTTTGCCTTTATCGTTTAGCAAGCAACTGTCGATAGCAAGACATGCATCCATGATACTTCGTCTCGCTTTTGAACTTCTATCAAAATTTGGATCATTTTGTATAACCTTCAATATAATTTATACACCTTTCCATCCTTAGTTCCAATTTTATGCAGATCTTCATTTTTTCCAGCACAACTCCGATGATATTTCGAAAATCTGCATTTGCTCTGTCCATATCCCGGATTGGGATTATGACATTATCTCCTACTTCAACAAGGGGTGGGTGAATATGAACTGTGATCGCAGCAGACTTTCGTATGTACTACAATGAACTGATATCAAACGCATTGCGAGACGGCATAGGAGTATCGAAGTAACAAATCAGTGCGATTTCGGATTTATGTGAGTATAACGATTTGAAAAACCACGCCAAAATGAATCGTGAGCTTCTCTCCTGGCTGATATGATGTAAATGCTACTAGAATCAGCCTTATGTTCTTCTTCAGTAGGGGTTTCAACTTCGTTCTGTCGCGCATTCATCTCTCTTTGGAATTCATCCTCATCTTCAATGTTTCGGGAACATCTGATGGTAATGCTAAAGTCGCGAGTCCTACTCATCGTTAAGCGGGGTCTTACTGTATTTTAATTATATTCAAGTTACTGTAATCACGTTTCTCATTTGTTGAAAGAAGTAACATTCTGTCAAATGAAAATGCTTCGGATACGAGTAAATTTTTATTTATTATTGTTACCGTCAAAACCCGAAATTAGTTAAACCCGATTTACCTAGTTGAAACAAAGCCCGTTCGTGAATACTAGGATTAACTAGTCAATATTAGAATTCACTATTGTAAGACATTTTAGGGAAAACTGGAATTGACGGAAAAAATTGCTTTTGTTTGCAATTATTTAGTTTTTACTAGTTAAAACCAGTTAGTTAAAGGCCTTCGATGTGTTCAGTTTATGAAAAACCGAGCTCTTCATTCTGGAATAAAACAGTCGCTCTATCGAGCCATGTTCGGGATAGACCCAAGAGTAGGACTCGCGACTTTAGCATTACCATCAGATGTTCCCGAAACATTGAAGATGAGGACGAATTCCAAAGAGAGATGAATGCGTGACAGAACGAAGCTGAAACCCCTACTGAAGAACATAAGGCTGATTCTAGTAGCATTTACATCATATCAGCCAGGAGAGAAGCTCAATTACATGTTCATGCATATTTTTAAAGTTTGTTTTATGATCTTAGTGATATACTGTTCCGCAAATTTTCTTTACAATCAAAAGTGTTCCGTGACTTTGAAAAGGTTAAGAGCTTTTTAAAAAAAACTGAATAATTAATTTGGAAACTTCTTGTCATGTAACAAATCCATCTCACTGCATCCAGAATAGTAAATAATCAACAATTTTTTCTTTTGGTCTAATGTCAGTTTGTTTAATTTCTTTTTACTGCTTTTTAACATCTCTAAGGAAAGCTTAATCACCGCAATAGAAGAAACAGCACACAATTCTCAAAGAAAAAAGTAAAATGTACACCAAATGAAAACTAGCCAATTATAGCCTAAATATTTTTAATTTTATTGCAATAAAATATTCTGGCTATAATTTGTCTAAATTTTTGTTTGTTTTTCCTTAATGCTCAGTGTTTGTATTTACAGTAATAAGTAAACCATAGATTTATATATCATCAGCAACCATCTCAAGGCATGACTAATCAATGTTATAAGTTTCTCTTTCACAAATTCCTTTTGCTTAATGATAGCCCCTCTTCCCTGCTATTTTATAATTAGATGGCTTCAACACCTTATTAAGGATATTGTACATTGTACTATCAATTATTGATAGTACAATGTACAGTATCGTTAATAAGGCATTGAAGCCATCTAATTATAAAATAGCATGGAAGAGGGGCTATACGCTGTTTAACATCCTCAGAAATGGGAAAGATCTTATCCCTAATGATAGAAAGGCAGGTGTATACTCGATCCCTTTGTTTAACAAAGATGTTGACTGTGCACAATATTATATAGGTAGCACTAAGAGAAACTTGTCTAGGAGGCTCAAAGAGCACAAATCGGATATTACCGCAGGAAGATTAACGACTGCCTTAGCCATTAAAGCTTATGAGCAAGACATAGTGGTAGATTGGGGAAATGCTACTGTAGTTAAGACTATATATGACGGCAGAGGTCTTACTACATTTGAAGCCATAGAACTGGAAAAAGGGGCTGACAAGCATATTGTTATTAATGACAATAATCCGACAGAACTTCCTTTATCGTGGAAATGGTGTGCTATCCACCATTTCCACGATAAAGGAAGTTTATCGTGGAACGAATCCATTATGAAGGGTGTATGTTTACTATAAAATTTGACCTTCTGGAAGTGTAATGTATATACGCAGCTGTATATGATAAATTCTTAATATGAATATTGGGTAACGTTTATACGTTCTTATGCTGATGGCAGAGGGGGTCCCTCCCTTACACTTTGTGCCCTAGGGTGCATTAATGAAATGCATATGTTATTATATTTATATATTATTGTACCTTGTATTAATGTATGCCGTTTTATATATTTTGTATATGTTTATATTTTTTATGTTTTAAATTTTAATTAATTCATATTTGTTATTCTAATATTCTAAATGATAGAATCTTTTGTAACCGAATAGTATTTAAATTTGTTCTAAATTATTGTTCGATAGTTAACGTTGTCTTACTAAGAAGCATGTACTGATGAGGGACCGTAGTTGGGTCTGAAAACGTTTTACGAAATTAAAGTTCCTTTAATCCTTGCTCACAGTGCTGTATGAACTTTTAAGTAAAAGCAAGTGGTTTTTTCATAGTTAACATTTGATATTCCTTTTGATGAATGGAAAAGTTATATGATTAATTTTCCATATGAGACTAAACTTAGCAGAGATATGCCTTTGGAAGCTATTACAGAGGAAGAAATACAAACATTTAGTATAGATAATTTAAAATCAATAATTAAGAAACTAACATTTAATTCAACTCCAGGTAAGGCTGGGTTTAATAATAGATTAATAAAAAATCTTCCTGATAATTCTCTTATTAAAATTGTTAATATCTATAAAAATATATATAATAATGGGATAATCCCTACTGATTGGATTACAGTTATATTGCAGATGATATATAAACATGGTGATGATAAATTACCAGAAAACTATAGACCAATTGCACTTTTATTAGGATTTTGAAAATTATTTACAGGTTTGTTATCTGTCTGGTTTCAAGAATGGACACTAAAAAAAGAAATTATATGCTAAAACACAATTTACATTTGTGAAAGGTTATGGAACTGATCAGGCAATCTTTACAAATAAAGAATAAAAAACAGAAGTTATATGCTGCATTTATAGATTTAAAAAAAGCATTTGATTCAGTATTGATATGGAAACTTATAGACAAACTGGAAAAATATAATTCTTATTCTAGATTTGTTAATATTATTTCTTTATTGTTTGGTAATTATAATGTTTCAATAAGGGCAGATAATATGATTTATCCAGAAATTTCGGTCAAGAGAGGCCTACTACAAGAAGATCCGTTGTCACCATTACTATTCAACTTTTTTCTAATTGATTTAGATGACTATTTTGATGAAAGGGATGGTATAGGTGTGTCCCAATGGCTAATTCATTTGATTCAATATGTGGATGATATGATATTAGTTGCACCTATAAAAATCTCATTACAGAAAAAAAAATAAATGTTTTTGTGGAATTTTGTAATCTTCATTCTTTGAAAATTAGTCTTGAAAAATTATTTATAACCATATTTAGAAAGGGTTATAAACTGGCAAATTCTGATAAGAAATTTTACATTGACAAAAATAAATGAGAATTCGAAATACTTAGGCATAGCATTGTCATCTCAATCTTCATATGTCACACAATTTAGATTAATTGACAAAAAATGGTCTCTCTAACTAATGGTATAATTCATCTATCTGCTGGGTTGAAAATAAAAAATATTCGTAGAATTGCTACATTATTTGATAGTATAATTAATAATGGCATTTTGTATTCTAGTCCAATTTGGGTGCAGTATTATATATTTAAACTGGAAAGACTTGGGTTAAATTTTTTGAAAAATTATTCATAATTGAGAGAAATGTTCCTGGGTATATGTTGAAATATGAATTAAATAGATCAATGTGTTTATGAAACTGATAATTAGATCAGTATTGCTTTTAAAAAAAGATATGGAATAAGCAAAATTTATAAATAAAGCAATTTTTGAGGAATTGTGGTATTGACATTTAAAGCAACTGAATATATATTTCAATTGGGCAAAAATGCTGGAAAATAACCTGAATAAATTTGGTTTTTCACTGCAGGCTTTTTTAACTATGGATGATAATACATGGATGGAAAATGTGAACCTGTTAAAACTGAATTTGCTTGATTATCAGATAACAATAGACTTTGAGGCGAGACGGAGGGATAATTATCACTATTGGTATCTACGAGAAGTGTCTTTGTTTAATGATAGTTCCATTATAATTCCTTTTAGAATTGAAAGATTTATTCTACACATTAAGTGTAATTCTAATATAATTTATATTAATAATAATTTAATAAAACTTAATGATGATGTGTGTGTAAAAATAATATTAGTTTATACCATATTTTATGTGTGTTACCAATTGACTGAATATAGAGATATTAATACAGTGAAACCCCGCTCGTGCGTTCCCGTATCGTACGACTTTCCATGTGAACTTCGTTGATTATGTTGATAATACAGTGAAACCCCACTCGTGCGTTCCCGTATCGTACGACTTTCCCGCTGCTCGTGCGTTCCCGTATCATACGACTTTCCCGCTTTAAACGTCTATTTTTGAAGTCCCAACATATTCTTATACATGCAATGTAAAACTTTCCCTTTTCCTACGTTTTAATTATATAACGTTTTTATTATGACGTCATCAGAGTATACATGCAATGTAAATTTTGCATCTTCCTACGTTTTAATTATATAACTTTTTTATTATGACGTCATCAGAGCTTCCTTCTTCGTGTGTTTCCCCGCTCGTTCGACTTTTCGGGCCGGTCCCCGAAAAGTTTCAAAGGCTCGTTCGACTTTTCGGGCCGGTCCCCGAAAAGTTTCAAAATCGGGGTTTCACTATAATTGGTATTTAGAAAATGTTAAAAGCGAACTACAATTGTAAAACAAAATTTTTGATATGAATATTAACTGTTTTTATGCTTTGTATAATATTTTTGTAAATTATTTGCTGTTGATTTCTAATTCTGAGAATATGTAACCATTATTTTTATAATTATTGTCCCTATGTAATTAGCAGTTGCTAAATACATTAATAAAGTTTATTATTATTATTTGATAGAGGAACTCAAAAGTATTCCTGAAAGAGTTCAATATATTTCCAGTAATGGCAACATCTCATCTAGTTAAATGCATAGTTGCGGAAGGAAATTGCTTCAACAGTAGCCATTAGTGAATAAGTACACAAACATTTTCTATACAGATATATTCTGGAAATTAAATTGTCACATCTGATATTTTTGTATTTGTAATTGCTGTTTCCTTTCAAAAATAAAGCCTAATTGGAAGAACTATTGAAAACCAAAAAATTAACTTTTGAAATTCCAGTATCATCCATTTGAAGGTTAGGAAAAATAACTATTCAGCCTTCAAAATAGTATCAGTTTCAAGATAATTGAAAATAAGCCTAATATTAAATAATTATTTTTAACACTAAAAAACAGATTTATATAGGAAAGTTTTATTTTTTATATCTAAATAAAACTTTCCTCTATAGAGATATTTATGTTTATCTTATACCAGGAAAAAGGATAATGAATTAATTATTTTTACTTGAAATAATTACTAAATATGCAAGAAAATATATGCCTGAAAAGGGTGTAAACACACCGAAAGTGTTTGCATGTATTTATATTGAATAAATATATTTAAACATCTGACTGTGTAAAGTGCTGTTTATTTAATGAGATAAGTATAAAAGTTTGAAGCAGTTAAAATAGTAAAGTTAAAGAAAATATAGATGTGCAAAGTACAAAAACATCCAGTGGATATATTTATGATGCAGAATATAGAATAGAGACAATATAGAAAGGCCAGAAAAATTAGAAGGGAGTCTATCACATACTGTATGTCAAGGAATAATGCAATCAGAAAGGCCAATAAGAGGAAGAATGGAAAACCAGTAACCACAAAGAGAGAGCCAACAGTCTTTGACATATTGAGGAATGACAAAGATAATCTAATACAAACTGAAAAGTCTGAAGTATATATCGTACTGATAATAGATATAGAAACAGGAGAAAATAAGGAATATATAGGAGAAACAAAACGGCTGCTAGGAAAAAGACTCACTGAACATAAACGTAACATAGAAAAGGGCCACGAAACACGGCGTTAGTGCAAAGAGTGGCCATTACAAATCTCTCCATCAACTGGAATGCAAAAATCGTACACACTGAAGAAGATCCGATAAAAGAAAAAACTAGAGAAACAAAGCACATTTTAGATAAAAGAATTTTATCTAAAATGTGCTTTGTTTTTATTTTAATAAAAACATAACATAACACAATATAATTAATTTTATTGCATATTTTAGATAAAAGAAGATCTGCAGTTATGCTAATAAACTCGAACCTAATGACATCAGCAAAGCATGGAGATGGTATCTATGTAAAGGACTATTAACTTAATATTGCAATTTCATAAATTCATTATATATTTATTTTTAATGTGGATAATTATGTTTATTAAGAAACTTCAAAAAATTATGATATTTAAAATCTTGTTATTCTAATGCTTACTATGCATTCTTATATACATATTTTAAATGAATATTTTTGAATTATAGTACTTGAACTGATGAGGGTGTATACCAAAAGTGCTTTTCATTAAAGTTTATTCAATTAAGTTTATACAGATGAGTCTCTGTAGTCCAACACTTTGCCAGTCTGACACTTCCAGTAGTCTGACACTCTGCAAACTATTGCACCTCCCATGTTAAATTTTCATGTCATAACTTATCTATGTGCAAGAAAGAGAAACTGATGTAAACAAATTGTCAGTTTCTATTCATATGTTGCTTAAGCTTATAGTTGGACTAATTTTTAAATTCAATATACTGATTACTGTAAAATAATGTTTTTATTGTATCAGTGTTTTTTATTTATCTTTATATAATGCCACAAATCAGAAAAGTGAAAAACGAAAACACAAGACATTGACTGTGGTCGAAAAAGCACAAATAATTAAGAAACTTGACTTGGGAGAAAAGTTTAGTGATTTGGTTTCGTTTTATGGTATTGGTTGAGCCACCATTTATGACATCAAAAAATATTGGGATAAAATTGAGGGGTTTGTGAAAGATTTGAACAGCAAGAGCAGTGATAGGAAAGTTTGAATAAATGGAGCATATTCGTTTGTGTAATTCCATTTTTTTCATTGAAAATCCAATAATCCAATAAATCTCTGAAATCCAACAAGCCCCGGAACCATATGTATCGGATTAGGGAGACTCTACTGTAATTATTCCTGTCTAAAAGGCTGTTATTTTTGTTATTAATCAGAAGACAGTGGTACTTCAAATAATTTAACATTTTCAGCTTATTCAGCCTCTTCAATTGTTTATTTTATACCTAAAATATACAGAATACACAATTTCTTAATGGGCACAACTAATTAATTTTATAAATTAAAAATGCTCTTAGTTTCCATAGTATTAACAGCACTTTCAATACAGGTATCCCTTGTATAACACTGTAGATAGGTTCCTAAAATATGCCATGTAATGTGAAACAGTGTTATATTAGACCTGGAATCAATACAAAAAAAGGAGTTATGTTCCAGAACCAATTAAAAACAAAACTTAATTAAGTTTCTTATGTGGAATTAAAGATTTATTAATAATATTAACATCAGTGTATATAGTATCATGCTTATTATTGTGTCATTTCTTGTTAACAAATGTCTAACTATTACAGTGTACATTAAAGATGTAACTTTCTAAAAGTTATTACAATTTTCAATTATAGTGTAGTCCCTTTAATTTTTCAGGAAAACCACACTAGACACTTATATTGACTGTCCTAAACATGTACACCAAATTTCATCAAAATTAGTTGAGCAGACAAATACTCTATGGAGTTATGAGAATACCTTTAACAACTAAATTCTCTTTTAATAGCATATTTTTTTTAGAAAGTTTATTACCTTTTATTTAATACTTTATTATTTTTATTTAATAAGTATTATTTGCTCATTAATTCATTATTTAAATAAAATTTGTTAAAATAGTGTATTAAATTCAAACATATAGTTTATAATTTATCTCTAGTATTTCAAAATATTTAATGGAAAATGATTTCCCAATTTGCATTATTTTATGTCAAATTTTTCAGAAACATATCTGCAATGCAAATTGGGGCATTAGTATATTAATACCCTTACCTTTCTTAAAATTTTATTTTATTGTTGTATCTGAAATGATGTGCATTTAGAGTAATGAAAGCTGATTTTATTCTAAGATGCACAATTTATTATTGGATAAATGTATGACATACAATTTAGCAGTATTATTTTATTCTGTTAATAAATGTTAATAATAATAATAATAATAATAATGAGTTAAATGAAAGATAGAATTAAGTTGGTATAGAATCACACAAATTCTCACTAATTTATATATCTCAAACTGCAACTTTATCTTATTATTAAATTTATATATTTTATAAAAATAAAAATTCTAAACAAAAACTTTCTAATTAATTTAATTGCATCAGTAAAACAATCATTGATGACATGTTTCATCTGTAAACATTCTGTTACAAGCTACATATATGCTGTGTTGGCCATAAATGATTTAGAGTATATAAAATGATCTTATGAAGTATAATTTAGTAATTTTAATAAATCTAAACTTATTATAATTTGAATAATAAATTAATAATTTTTTAAGTATTTATAGATAATTTTACGAAAATATGAAATACAGTAATACCCCAATTTACACGAACTCAGAGTTATGCAGTTCTTGATTTTTTGTTTGGCAACATTGCTGCATGCTATCTTGCTGTGATATGCATTGCACACGATTCACGTGAACTCTATATGCATGATTACTATTCTACGATCGACGAAAGTTAAGATTGTTTTGTTATACGTTTTCTAAACCTTTAAAAAACTATGTTGTCCAAATGAAGTAAATCTGACTTTCCTGCACCTAGTAAGAAAAGGATTATGAAATCTTTGCAATATAAACTTAACATTATCAAGGATTTTGATAACAGAATGAAAATTTGTGAATTGGCAAAGAAGTTTGAGCTACTGGAATCCACATTAAGAACAATCATAAAAGATAATGAAAGAATTCTTGATACAGTGAAAAATGCTCAAACCTTGAACTCAAGCATAATTAGTAAATGTCATGGTATTATTGCTGAGATGGAAAAAATACTGAAATTATGGTGTGATAATTAAGTAAAAGTGAATAATTTTTTACATAACTCATTTATTTTTTTAATATTTTGTATAAATATGTATAAAGAACTGCAATTTTAATAAATATTTTTCTTCTAAACTAGTACTTTTATTAGTCCTCAGTCCCAATTAAACCAAATTTATATGTATTTATAGGCAAAGTTGTACCCCAACTTATGCGAATTCAACTTATGCAATTTTCATTGGTCCCATTTTTGCATAACTTCGAGGTATTACTGTATACATTTCTAATTTTTATTAAAACAATATATAGCAAAAATAATAGTTCAGAATAACTCAAAATGCTGAATTAATTGATTTAGTTATATATCAATCCCAACTACCCTTTTTCCTGCTATTGTTATCTCTCTATATATCATTATTCTGTTAAATCAAAATTCATAGTACAGTGGGTGATCGGTTAATGAACAGTTTGGATAACGAACAAATCGGATAACGAGCACTTTTTCAAAAGATTTTTATGTTCAGTTAACGAATACTTCACACAACAAACTGTGGGACATGCAGACTGACAAAATAACAGGTCAGCCTGATGGCTGCATAGTAAAGCTTTGGCTTAACATTCTGGTGGATCCGGGGTTCCCATTCCTCCAATTTTTCAGGAGGGATCTGGACCCGGCCTGTTGAAACCCATCCTTTCGGTTGACTCCATCATGGGGTATTGTGGTCAGCCTGGGATGATGGCAACTCTATAAGTGGCTGCCTCCAGATAAAAATAGTCCATGAGAATATTTCAGCTTAACTAACCTAACGGAATGACAAGCTTAGGCCTTGTGCGTTCGTGGACTTACGGGTAAGGGATGGAAGAACACAGTTTTTCCGATTAAAATGAACTCGGAGACAACATAAAACAAATCAAAGAGTCTTGCACGCTCGTGGACTTATGGGTAAGGATGGAAGAAAAGTAGTTTTTGATTAAAATGAACTCGGAGACAATATAAAACAAATCAAAGATTTATTAAAGACTTATGCGTAAGGATGGAAGAACAGTAGTTTTTCCCGATTAAAAACTTATGGGTAAGGATGGGAGAAAAGTAGTTTTCCCGATTAAAATGTGGTTATGGGTAAGGATGGAAGAACAGTAGTTTTTCCCGATTAAAATGAACTGGAGACAATGTAAAATAAATCAAAGATTTATTAAAGAAGGTAAGAGAGAGATTTTACCTTATGGATAAGGATGGAAGAACAGTAGTTTTTCCCGATTAAAATGAACTCGGAGAAAAGAAAAGTAGTTTTCCCGATTAAAATGAACTCGGAGACAATGTAAAAGGAAGAAAGTAATTTTTCCCGATTAAAATGAACTCGGAGACAACGTAAAACAAATATTTTTCCCAATTAAAATGAATTTGGAGACAATGTAAAACAAATCAAAGACGATTAAAATGAACTTGGAGACAACGTAAAACAAATCAAAGATTTATTAATTAAAATGAACTCAGAGACAACTTAAAACAAATCAAAGATTTATTAAAAAGATAAGAGAGAGATATTCCAATTTTTTGGTCTTAGAATGACACCCATACCAGATTGAGGTCAATAGGTCAATCTTCCGAAAAATCCTGAAGGAGAGAGAAAAGCAATCGATATTGGACAGATTCTTTATCGGAAAATAAATATATTAATGAAAATGCAAGATTATGCATGTATATATTATTGTTATTACATACAAATAAACATAGTAAGAAATTATATAATTTTTTATTTATGTTTTTTTGGGGCTCCGGAACGAATTAATCAAATTCCCATAAAAACCTATGGTAAATTAATGATCGGTTAACGAACAATTCAGATAACGAGCATTGTCTTGGAACAGATTATGTTCATTAACCGATCACCCATTGTAATCCCTCTTTCAAATTATGAAATATTTCCAATCTCATTTATATTTTATAATTTTATTAATGCATATGTTTAAGTTATTAATATAATATGTTTGTAAATTTTGTTCATAACATGATAATTAAATTTTTAACTCAAAATCAATATTTAACATTTTTATAGTGAATTCAGTTACCAAACACATTGTATATATTGTATTGTATAATGCAGTGTTTCCCAAACTTTTTTCTTGTGGCACACCAAAAAGATCTAAAAATTTTCGCAGCACACCTGAAATAATCTTAATTTTTGTAAAGAATTTTTTACAGAAATTTTTATTATTACATGTTTATTTTACATAGTTATTTTTATATATTTAATGTGATGGATGTGCCTGTTTTTTAGAGCAAACCCGATCACACAGAGGCTCCAAAGTTGACAAACAAGTGCACATTTCATTATCGATTGTAAGAAGTCTCTCTCTCTTTTTTGATTTGATTTCAGTCAGTACTGAAAATCCAAACTCAGATAACCATGATGATGCAAATGGCAGAATTACTTTGATTGCTTTTGAACTGATTGCAGGATATAACTTATTGATTGAGATCCAAAACTCATCCAGGCTTTTTCCAGAAATGTTGACCGAGAAAATGTATCGGTTTTTAAATCAATGAGTGCTGCTCTTCTTCGATTGTAAGATGTGTAGTTGAGTTTTTTCCAAATGGATTGATCACCCATCCATATTCATTACTTGCAATTGATGGGAAGTAATGCTGTAGTGCCGACTGTATGTGTCTCAATGCATCCAGAATTTTGAATATGATTTTGTTAGGCCTATTTCTATTACTATTTGAATAAGATTCATTGAAAGTGGGAAAACAGTCAAGGACTCCCTTTAAAACTTTATTTTGCCACAGAGACAACTTTTCATCAAATGACTTGAGTTTTGATGTTGCAATTACAAGTAGGCCTCGATTAGTGCGAGTTCGAATAATGCGATTTCAATTAGTGCGACTTATAAAATTGATACCGTTTTTCAGTTAGTGCAAGCAAATATTCAATTAATGCGAGTTGTAAGCATAGACCAGTCTTACTAACAAAGCTCCGCCTCCTTTTATAATGTCAATTAACAAATTACCGTTAATTTTCGGTTAGTAAAACCGGACGAGGAGCAGTCCAAGAACAGTCATTTGGCTTTGAAGGGGTGAAACATCAGAAAGATGGGCTTTTTGCCATTAACTGTTTAACATTACTGTACTATTATTTAGCTTTGCTATCGTATACATTCAGTATAGTACAGAATTCTCTCTTTTAAAAAGTGTGAGGATTCTGGATGTAAAATTAAATGATAATTTTGAAAATTTCCTAAAATATGTTGTTACTGTAAATTTTACCTGTTGCGGTATGCTGGAAAGGGGCGCAGACGGACCGCCATGTTGGATGACGACCTCTGTGGTCGATTAGCTAACTTTTTTGGAAGACGTATGAATCTTGTAATATGTCAAATAAGTTTTGAAATTATGTTAGTTCAGTGTTCTTTTATTAAGAGAAGAATTATTATATGTTGTAAAACTGAAAGTTCTTTGTTAAAAAACTGTGTGTTAATAGATATGGAAATTGTCTGGCATTTAAAGTTTCTGCCGATGGATGGCATTGTTGGTCTCTTGTTCCCCGTATTGGCTGTTTGTTTGGAAGAAGGTGATGGTGAGCGTCCGATGCCCTGTTGAAGTGTAACTGCTGGTCAAAGAAGGAAGGAACTGTTTTCTGTTAATTTGTTACAGTATCTTACAGGCATCAACTTCTTGTCCGGGGACGAGACCTTTTTTCTCCTAATTGTAAGTTTTTTATTTAACAATATTAATAAAGTTCTTTTTTAAAAGTTATGGAGCAATTGAATTGTGTTGTGGATCGAGTGTTGGATTGGCTTGACTTTAACGAAATTAATATCCACATTAATATTAAGACGACAAAAAAGACAGGGCTGGGGGGACGGTGTCGAACTCAGTACAGGGGTTCGGATAGAATTCCGACCTTTGTAAAAGTATCGAAATGAATAAAAGAAAGAACACTTTTGACAATAAAATAGGAAACGAAAAAAGATGAGGTTAGTGATTACACTACAGCAAAAAATGGATGTGATTGAGCGACATAAAAGCGGTCACGCTAATTCTAAGATAGGACGAGATCTCAAAGTGCCTGCATCTACTGTATGGAATATCATAAAACATGTACGGAGAAAAGTAAAATTGCATCAACTTATTGTGGTTTGCAAACAACTACAAGAAATAGAAGTTCTGTAATAGAAATGGAGCGTCTTTTAGCTGTATGGATTGAAGACTGCAACCAAACGTGCATACCGATTAGTAAAGCAAACATTCAAGCAAAAGCTGGTAATTTATTAATTTAGATGATGAATAACGATATAAAATATGAAAATAAATATTTCTTAAACAGTTAGTGTTAAGTTAGTATTGTGGTTATTCATCGTGAAGGTTGGCTAATGGCCAGAATCTCACAAAGCAAGAACCAATTACCATATTTTACATAGAGTTAATACTTTGAATAGTGCAAATTTGAATAATGAGAGAAATTCGTGGAACCAATTATTCGCACTAATCGAGGCCTACCTGTATGATGTTTTCTGATGGTCCTTGAAGACTTGAGTTCAGCAAATTTAATTTGTTGAATAAATTGGAGAGAAATGTAACCTTTATCCACCAGATCTCGTCATTAAGACAAAATCCAAAGTCACTTTTTTCAACCTCCAAGAATGAAATCACTTCAATCTTGATCTGGATGAAACGTTTTAACACTTTTCCTCTGGAAAGCTAACGAACTTCGGTGTGAAATAGGAGGCATTTTTAGTCTGAATCCATTGCTTCACAGAGTTCAGAGAAAAGTTGAGATTGAAGCAGTCGAATATTTGATGAAATTTACAATTTGAATAACCTGCTTCAGAACAGAGAGGAAATCTTTCGGCAAAGATTTGAAGGAGAGAGCTTCTCTGTGGATCATGCAGTGAACAACTAACACGTTTGGATTTTCTTGGCACACGAGAGTGACAAATTCCTTGTTACTTCCTTGCATTGAAGGACATCCATCGGTGCAAATACTGACACAGTTTTTCCACTGTAGTTTGAAGAGCAAAATGTTTTCATTCACCAACTTGAAAATGTCTTCGCCTCTCGTCGTAGTTTGTAAATCTTTGCAAAATAAGTACTCATTCACAAATTTTCCATCATTTATTAATCGAATAAAAGCCAGCAGCTGAGTTTTGCCACTAATGTCCATAGATTCATCAACTTGAAAAGACCACAACAGAGATAATTCATCGCCAAGTGCTTCAAAGTGTTCATAAATTTTATCCTTTAAATCTGACGACAAGTCATTAATTCAGCGGGAAATAGTGTTTTTTGACAAAGGAACTTTCTTGACTTTTTCGGCAGCATCGGTTCCAAGCATAGTTTCAGCGACAATTGCTAATGCTGGTGCAATGACTGATTCGGCCTCTGTATGCGCTTTCTTGCATTTTGCCAGCAAATGAGCTACCTTATAACTTGCAATCAATCCCTTTTCTGGCAGCTTGAGGTAGTTTGTAAGTTTCTTAGCTTGTTTATTTTGTTGAGTCACGAAATTTTCGAAGTATTCCTTCGATTTGTTTTTTAAAGCTGGATGTTTTGTTTCTAAGTGTCTCTTCAATTTGCTTGGAACAAGCACTTCGTTTGATAAAGCTGAGTTGCAGATTAGACAGAATGGCAATTGAGCATCTTCAGGCCCCGAACAGATGAAACCAAACTAGATATAATTTTCTTTATACTTACATTTGGTTCCTTGCTTTTCATTTAACAGTTTTGCCACAGTTCCAGACTTGCTTAAGTACTTCTCCATGGGTAAACAATGAATAAAGTTTCTTTATAAACTTCAGATTTGCAACACATATTAGCATTGAAAATTCAACAACTTTCTACAACTGCCCCCTCTAGGTGTCAAAATGTAGCGATCTGATTTGGTACATCATGCATTTATTTTATTTTATTTTATTAGTTTAGGGTGAAAATTGAATATTTTTTGATTTATTGAAGCAATTTTAAATTTTTTTCAAAAAATCCTGCGGCACACAGTTTGGGAAACACTGGTGTAATGCATTCTATTAATTAGACCCAGTTATAAGATTCTTATTTCATAGATTTGAATATAAATGTCTGATTATAATTCAAGGAACTTTGATAGTTTTTCCATCTACAAATATTGCAGTAACACATTAAATATTTTACCTGTATTTATAACCACAGATTTGAATATAAATGTCTGATTATAATTCAAGGAACTTTGATAGAAGTTTTTCCATCTACAAATATTGCAGTAACACATTAAATATTTTACCTGTATTTATAACTCCTGTAATTAATAACTGACAAAAGCTAATTAATAACACCACCTGTATTTATAATAATAAGAAGACATTAAAACATTTTAATAAAAATTTGAAAAAATATTTTGACAAAGAAATAATGTTATTAAAAATAAATTGTGTGCATGTGGTCAAAATTGATATCTTACAAAAATGTTAATTTATGAAATGTATAAATCCTGATAGTAAATTCCAAATTACTTAAAAATTATACACTTATATCTAAATATAAATAACACTGAAAAAAAAAATAAATTTATGAAGGAGAGTCAATAAATAGACAATTTAGTATTATTTTTCAATAGTGATATTTTTGTTTGGTGATACTGGAAATATGTTACTCTAATTAACATACTTATTATTCAAATCAATACTGTAAAGTCAGATACAAATTCTGATTCCAACTCTGATTCCTCAATTTTTAAATCTCCAACTCATTCATAAAACTTAATTTTGCATTGATAATGGCACACAACTGAAATGGTATATGACATCATAAAAGATTTAATAAATACTATAGGACTGACAAATACATACAATTTTTACTGACAGGTGGCTATAGCTGTTGTGAAATCTAAGTAACTTCAGTTCAATCCTGAAGATCATTAATCTATTTGACAGAGGATATTTCAAGCTTACTTTTCAAAAAATTGTGTGCAAATTGGTTAAGTGTTAATTTAAAAATGGAAAATAAAAACGAGAATTTTTGACATATTTTGTAGTTTTATTTTAAAGAAGAGAAAAATATGACTCAAGCACATAAAAAGATTTGTGATATGTATGGTGAAGATGCTTTATCAGAAAGCATGAGCCAAAAGTGGTTTGCCAAATTTCATTCTGGTGATTTCAACATTAACCACTTAACGTCTACAGTATCATAAACGATACAAACCCTTTAACCCCTTATTATTATTAATGTATTTATTTTTTTCTACTAATTGACTATTGTGTCATATGTAATACATACAAAACAAATGAAATACCTGAATAATATATATCAAACAAATGAAATACCCGAATAATACTGCCTTCTATGGTTTATTTTGTAAATTATCAGAAATTGCTGACTTTTTTCTTTTGAAGTATTGCCTAATGTTACTTATTTGATACAAACCCAAAAATAAAAAAATATCTCACATAATCAAATAACAATTATCTAGTATGATTTCTACATAAAATAAGAGTAAAAAAATACCTTTTTCAACGTTTTTTAAACTTAATATCAAAATTCAGGCATTAAGTGGTTAAAGATGCATCATGCTCAGGAAGACTAGTGAAGATCAATAGCAACAAAATAAAAGCATTTGTCAATGCAAATCGTTACTACACAACATGAGATGTTATAGAAATTCTAAATGTATTAAAATCAGGCATGGAAAATCATTTAAAGGCACTTGGATATGTGAGTAAATTCAATATTTGGGTACCACATCAATTTAAAGAAGTTCATTAGGTTAAATCCATTACCATATGCAATTCACTTTTGAAACATGAGGAAATGATCCATTTTTGAAACGTATGATAACAGATGATAAAAAATAGATCATTTACAGTAACATCAAGCAGAAAAGATTATGAAGCAATGATGATGAACCAGATCAAAGCACTTCAAAAGCAAAACTTCATCAAAAGAAGGTTATGTTGTCAATTTAGTGGGATTGGAAAGGCACCATGTTTTTTGAACTGCCTTTCCAATCCCAAGGAATCAAACAATTAATTCAAGTATGTACTGCCAAAAACTGGATGAATTAAGTAATGCCATTCATCAAAATGTCCAGAATTAGTGAATCACAAAGGAGTTATCCAGAAATTGTTGCAGCTAGGATGGGATGAATATCTGGCAAATGAGGAGGTGTTCCTCATTTGCCACAAAATACAAGAATTTTTTTGACTGCAGAATTATGAAGTTGCTGGAAAGATGGCAAAAAATAGTGAATCAAAATGATCAATACATTGTTGAATAAAGTTGTTGTATAATATCAAGAAGTTTTGTATTATTTACTTAGAAAGACCACACAGACTTATTGTCTAATCTAATAGTATATTATTATATACTAATATAATATACTTGATATATCAATACTAATATATATCAAGATGTTTTAGACCAAGATTCTTTTCAGTGACATGAGCCAATATTTGGACCGATTAATATAATACGTGTTGAACAATGTAAATGTAAAACAGAATTCAATATAAACATTTACCATATTCATATTAAAATATAAAACTCTATCAGTTATGTTCATAATAACTATATTTATTCACAAAATTTTCTCCCTTAAACAATTTTCAAGTTTCAAAAAAGATATAAGATTGAAAATTTTTTTTATAAATTTTATTTCTTTGTTTTCTATAAAAGCATTATTTAGGTAACAAGTTAAAGAGTAGAAAAATAAAATCCAACTGCACAAAATTTTGCCACAATATACAGAACAGAGATGCACTCAGTCAACACCAACACTGGAATGTAGATCTGACTCTAGGATTCATGTGGTATATATTTTTTGTAGTGTGTAGTGCAGTTATCTATATTAAAAGTTAACAAAAATTGATAGTATGTATTATATAAACAATAGAAATTTTATGATGCATATAAATAACATTTTATGTATCTGAGAAAAATGTTTATTTCATTCTGTAATTCTTTTAAATAAAAAATTTTTTTGATATGGTTGCAGTTTAAATTTGCATTTTAAAACATACTATATAAAAAACAAATAATTTGGCCAAAAATACTTCATAAATCTATACAATATGATTGTATCAGAACTATAAACAAGATGGCAGAGTTTCAAAAAGTAAATATCATCATTGAAAAATTAACTTTTATTTTAAAATTCAAACACAGTATCTAGTGACTTCTACTTTATATTATTGATTTTCTTTTTATATTTGAACTAATAAGATATTTTTATAAATACTTTATTAACTTGATATTATTAAAAATTTGCATAATCTTTTCCATATTGCCAAGTATCAAAGGTAGAAAAAGAGAAAATGAAGTCAGATTACTGCGACATTAGCACACAAAAATGCTTACACAAACTTCATATGTGCACATTCTCAGATATAACAAATAATATTTATAATCAGAATTCTCAGGAATGTGAATTCTGCACAAATCTGTGATGTTATTTAAAACAGTGTCTTATTGTATATTATTAATTTTGTTTTAAATTACATAAACTATACTGTTTTATTTGAAAAATCTTTGTTATATACTCTCAAACCTTAAATTAGTCAAAAATTTTCTAAAAATGTAAAAGTATTATACTGATTTGATAACTATATTTTATTTTTGAAAGAAAATTGTTAAATCATTTCCTAACAGTAGGATAACAGTCAAATTTATTGAGTTTTGTTGCATTGTGCATGATTCCATATCCAGTGTTGCATGTGTGCAATTTAATATTTCTTTTACAAAAAAAGCTGCAAAAATATATTCAATATATTTAACATTTATTATTGCCATTATTTAAAAAAATATGTAACCAAATTATTATTTATTGGCTCACCTTTGTAAATTTAAGTTTTGTTTTGCAATTATCAAATTTTATAAAATTATCTTCAATTTAATATAATAATTTAAAGAGAAATTGTAAAATTAACTAATTCATTCAGATTTAATTATTACTTAAAAGAAATGTTAAATTGTACAATTCCTATATTTTTTAAGTTACTAAAATCTGAAATTTGTAGCATAGGCCAAAAACTGAAGATTAGATGAAAGAAATTCATTCTTGTGTAGGCATTTTTATATCACACCATTGTGTCAATAAAATTTGGAATATAGCTGTTTTTTTACATAAGATCTTTCTATATTTCTAAAATAAACTGTAAATCTGTTTTCATAACATCTATGGTTCATTACATAATAATAAGCCCATCAAAATATATCTTTCATTCAATATCAACAACATAGTTCTAACACTTATAATATTTTTGGTATTCAAATCATTTCAAACATTAATACTTACGATAAGGTGGTGACCCAAATCCTCTAGGTTCTTGCAATAAAGCAGGTCGATCACTCAATTTACCTAAGAAATTTAAAGAAAAATTAATAAGAAATATAAATTCTGAACATAAACATAGACACGCACATGTCTATGTTTATGTTCAGAAGGCAGAATGTTCAGGTTAAATAAGGCTCATTGAAATAAAAAACAAAAAGCTAATACTAAAAATTTAAAATACAGATGTTTGTTGGATTACAAATATTCTAATTACAAACTTTTGTGCATAAGAATAACACTTCATTTTCCAATTTTAAAAACTCTTCAAGAATTTTATGTATTAAATTTGTTACTTAGAATATATTTTTTTAATAATAAAAAACTAAATAGTTATTTGATATCTATTATAGCTGTATTTTAGGATGGCAAAACTTACATCAAATAACATTGTTTTAAAATTAAATTTATTTAAATCTCTGAAATATAAAAACTTCTAATTGCAGTGGCAGATTTAGGCATGGTCTTTATGGGATGAAGCATAAGGCCCCCATTCGATCAAAGGACCTCTTTCGTGGTCAAAAAACAAAAATAATTTAAATTAAAAATTTAAGAAAAAATAAATTATACAAAATTTTTTTTATCTAGATTAAGTTTAAATAGTTGGTTTGCAACACTATTGGATTTGAATAAAATATCAAATATCAATGTTTTAATGACAGTAAATAGTAAATATGACTCTGTCTTCTATTGGATCTGTCAGTACAGGTATCCCTCCTATACAGTAGATAGGTTCCTGAAAAACAGCATGTTGTGTGAAACTGTGTTAAGAGACCCAGAGCCAATACAAAAAGGAGAGTTACATTCCAAAACCAATTATTCTTTAGTTCCACATAAGAAACAAATTTTTATTAAGGATATTAACAACATGAAACATAAAGAATATATATATACATACATAAAACAAAAGGAAAGAAAAAGTATACAGCCTATATAACATTCCAATGAATAATAATATCTTCCTACCACTTGTTTCATTAAAACAAGAAAGTTTTTTCTTTAACAATATCGACTTCACTTTCTGAATTTTTTCATGCATTTAAAGTTGGTGTATCTTCTGCTATGTTTACAAAATTTGTAATCTAACCTACTACAAAACAATCATTCCTTAACATATACCTAAAAAAATTTATGAATAAAAAGTATTTCTGCTCTTACATCTCACATTCCTCTATCAAAGAATAAAAACTTATTTTTTATCTGAGACTGAACATTTGGAACACAAAAACTCAATGGTCGCCAATTAACTCAATTTCAAATCGAAATCGAAAATAGACTGCATATCATCCCTCTCATGGCAAACTAGCGAAATTGCATTTATGACTAATTTTAGCAAAGTATTTCTCAATGATTGTATTTTGTGTGTGTATTGTGTGTCCCTAGTATGAATTTACAGAAATTAATGAAAATGTTTTGTGTTGTAGGAGAGTAAATGTAATTTTTTAAATATGTTAAGGAAAAACAGAATTGTAAAAATACCATGTTATATGAGGGTTTCCAGGAAAAACAGAATTGTAAAAATACCATGTTATATGAGGGTTTCCACAATTTTCAAATCATGTTAGAGCGAAACCATGTTTTAGGAAGCCGTGTTATAGGAGGGATACCTGTAGTCAGTAAAATCAAAATACACTTTATCATTTGTCAATATTGCACATTATGCAAATAATGTGGCAATATCAGAATGGGAGAACAGTTTTCAACAAAATGGCAAATGAATCACCAAAACTAACCCAAACTTGGATTAATTTGGGTTAATTGGGTAGGCACTCAAACAGTGTTAGTCCAGGGCCCCAAAGTTAACAGTCCATCCCTGTCTAATTGATTCAGTTATGTCATATTATACAATACAGTATATATAGTTGCTTCAGTATCCATTTACATCTAATGAGTGTCCCTCACAAG
>AYEL01090585.1:0-66778 GCA_000484575.1 Olivierus martensii
TTTTAGTGACGTCATGCCATCTCCATCTATCTCTTACCTCCGTGGTTTACACCAAGCGCAAGCGTTAACGTTTCCGCGCGCTTTCGTCATAGCTCCGCCCCCTTTTGCGCCGTGTGGCTGTTCATATCTATACTCCGTCTCACTCTCAACTGATAGTGACGTCAGAAAAGACGTCATTAACCGGCGAAGTGCTAAAAATGCTAAAAATGTATTACCTGAAGCGTGTGCGCCGTGAGACTTCAACTATGTTTAAGTTTTAGACCAACGCCGGCGTTGGACATGCGCACTGCTAATATAGATGAAGTTCTCATTCAAACATTATTACTTTCTTTTTGTGTGTGGAAAGATCGTCCTTTTTTATATGATAAATCTTATAATTGGTATAGAGATATTATATTAAAGGTTAATACGCCGCAAACAACGCCGAGCCCTAAAGCAGGTGCGCCGTGAGACTTCAACTATGTTTAAGTTTTAGACCAACGCCGGCGTTGGACATGCGCACTGCTAATATAGATGAAGTTCTCATTCAGTGTGTGAAAGATCGTCCTTTTTTATATGATAAATCTTATAATTGGTATAGAGATATTACCAATTATAAGAATTATATTAAAGGAAAATACTTGGCGGGAAATAGGAGAAATTTGCAAAAGAACAGGTATGCCTATTAAATTCGCAAATGCTATTCTTTTTCATTTACTGTCTTAAATTTTCTGTGTAAATATAACTTTTATTGTAGATATCTCGCTCTACTAGATGAAAATTGCTTCGAGAAAATACTTGGCGGGAAATAGGAGAAATTTGCTTATTAAATTCGCAAATGCTATTCTTTTTCATTTACTGTCTTAAATTGTCTGTGTAAATATAACTTTTATTGAGATATGTCTTCGCTCTACTAGATGAAAATTGCTTCGAGATCGTTTCACTAGAGAGAGAAAATCTGAAGAGAAACTTAGCAGAAATGGGAGTGGTGCATTCAGAAAAAAACCATGGCATTTATATTCTTTGATGATGATTATAAAGGATCAGGGAAAATATTGACGGTAAGTAATGTTAAATGGAATAACCAGTGCACAATAAAATATTATATTTTAATAAAATTATCTAAGTTGACATGTTAAAACAAATTCACTGAAATTTTATATTTACATACTTTAGTAACACTTGAGTTTACTTCCCAACTCATGATTTCATATATTTTTCATGATTTTAATATTATATAAAGTAATATATAATATATAGTGTATATTATATATACTATACATGATATCATAAATTATTATAAATGAGTTGAGCAAATAAACTGAAAAATTGTAATGCAATTGTTTTAGAGCACTACTATAGTCTGTACTGTATTAAGATAGCTTTATATAATATAAAAGAGAAATATCTTATTGGAATATTCATCACTTATGCTTATTCAAATTGCAAATTTTTTTAATAGAGGTTTCATGAGTACTAACAAATAACTTAAATCTTTTATCAGCACATAATTATTCTACAATGGGTAATGGCATATGTTTGTTTAATAAGAAAATATGAAATTATGTCTAATTATTTTAACATATAAAAATTTCTTATATTATAATAATATATAACTTATTTTATTCATTTAATTTTCAACAAAATTTGTTCAAATTTCCCTGAAATTGAAGAATATATATCAAAAAGAATACCACTATCTGACTAAAGCTCTACGGTGCACATTTCTACGCCGTGCAAAAATATTTGCGGCGTTAACGCTTGCGCTAGTGTAAACCGGCCTTAAGTCATCAGTGATTAGTTTCTTTTGACGTCAGAAATAATTCAACATCAGCTGGTTTGTTTGACGATGATAGTGATTTGTTACACTATCTAACTTAAAATCTTATCATCTAGCAGGAACTACTTTTCTGCGACGTTAGAAAGACGATGTAAACCAGTGTCAACACACCGGTTGCACCGTTTCAGCTACAACGACCTCTAACGGTGGTGAGTATGGTGAGCGTTTTGACATCAGTTTACACCGTTTTTCTAACGTCGCAGAAAAGTAGTTCCTGCTAGATGATAAGATTTTAAAAGTTAGAGAGTGTAACAAATCACTATCATCGTTAAACAGAAACAACGATGTTAAACAGAAACAGAAACAAGCTGATGTTGAGTTATTTCTGACGTCAAAAGAAACTAATCACTGATGACTTTGTGTTGAGGTTTGGAACGCGCCCTATACTTCCATTTCTTAACACTTACCGCCATCTATCTCCAATATCTATCACAATGACATCACAAACACATGACGTCATCGTGACAAAACAATGGATGTAACAAAATACAATTAATTCATGACATTTTAATTACATAACAATGAATAGCGTCACGTTACTTAATGATGACGTCTTCATGATATGTAATCGACGTTAAATTGGTGAAAAATAAATGACACATTCGAAAAGTAGGAGGTTTTAGTTTTTTCAGGAACTGCTTGTTACATACTAGATGTTTTTAATAGGATATATTATACAGTGGTGCCTCGCAATTCGACGTCCCGCAATTCGACATTTGAGTTTCGCGGGTTGGCGCATGCGCACACATGGAATTGTGTGATGTCATTTGCTATTTGCCAATTCTTTTTGGGCTCTTTCGGTGTTTGTCCGTGCTGTTTGTATTAATTTTCAATTCTACACTTTTCAGTAAGTAAAAAATTCGTAATTATTATTATTTTTTTGAGTTAAATGTAAGGATGGTTCAAAGAGAACTGACCAGAAGAATAATTTCGAAAAGAAGAACCACTTGATTGAGCAAAGCGACGAAGAAAAAAATTGTAGATAAAGTGCAGAAACAATTACAATTAAAATGTAACAATTAATATGTCCTAAGAACGAGTATGGCGTTCCTAGGACAACTATGACGTTTTGCAACAGAAAGAGATTATGGGTACTATGGTGTCTGCTGGAAGACTTCATTCCAACATCCAAGGGCTAATAAATTGTGTTGTGTATAAAATAGTGTAGTTTGTAATTCAGTGTGTTATACAATTGTAAACAGTGGCGCCGAGAGGGCGGGGAAGAGGGGACAAATTCCCCGGTACCGTAGAAGATTGAAGGACCCGGGCCGCTTCCTAACAATAAGAATTTATTATATATATGGGCCCAAAACCTGGTTCGTACCGGGGCCCGGGATTTCTCTCGGCGTCACTGATTGTAAAACACATATAATAAAATGTAAATAATATAGTGTGTTTCTCTCACTTCATCCGTTAAGGGAGTGGGATGGGGACCGATAACAAATTAATCTATTTTACATAGTCCTAATATGGAGGATGGGACTGATAATGAATTAATCTATTTTACATAGTCTTATATGGGAAATAGACCGATAACGAATTAATCTATTTTACATAGTCTTATATGGGAAATAGTGTCCCGCAATTCGACAGTTTCTCAATTCGACATTACTTCGGCGACGGTTAGTGTCGAATTGCAAGAGGAGTCCAACAATGAATTAATCTATTTTCCATAGTCTTATATGGGAAATATTGTCCCGCAAGTCGACAATTTCTCAATTCGCCATTACTTCGGCGACGGATTAGTGTCGAATTGCGAGTTCGGCGACGGATTAGTGATGAATTGCGAGGCACCACTGTATATATATATTAGAATATTAACATCTTCAGCGACGAAGTGTCGAATTGTGAGGCACCACTGCACTATATTGTGCAATTTTCATTTCCTGAATTCCTGAAGCCTTTTAGCTATCTGGTAGGATAAGATACAAATCACGGCCCATTTTTGAAAGATATGCGTAATCTTCGTTTTCAAAATATATTCAGTTACAAAAACATCGACGCAGGTTTATCACAGGTTTAATGTAAGCTTATGAAACGGTCTCTCTCAAATTTGCTCAGTTGCTCATATTGCTCAGATACGTCGTAGAAACATCTTAATAGACTACTCAACACAATGAAATAAAAACCGATCAGATATATCTGTATTTACGAACGTAACTACTTATATCGGCCTAAGATTCGCTCTTCTCATGAGCTTTCGAAACGTCCGTACGCTCATTGGCAATGAAATTTTAACCATTTATACAGGGTGAAGGAAAACTTTGTCGTAAAGTTTAGGGGGCATCGAAACAAGTCGAAAATGTTATGAAGTCTAAACCAGTGGTTCTCAACCTTTTCGAGCCTAGCGCCCCCTTGGGTGAATACGATTGTTCTGAGTGCCCCCGTCATCTTAACTCAATCCACCAAGCCACAAGGTCGAACGTAAGACTTGGACGAAGCATGCATGTTATATATATATATATAACATTTTTCCCTGAGAAAGGCATTTTTTTTTTATTAGCATACGCTTGCCTTCCTTAGTTTCCAAAAGAAATGGAACAGATAAGTGTTTCTGGATGAATATCTTCTTTCATTACAAAATATTGATATAAAACTCAGGACATAAATGCAGAAAAAATTTATTTGGGTTTATTAAATGGCTCATCAAAAGAAATACTTAAGAAGCACAAACTACTGTGTACAATTTTTGGTTGTCTATCGCCCCCCGATTGCCCCTTTTTGTTCCAGCGCCACCTTCGAGAACGAGAACGCCCCCTGGGGGGCGATATCGCCCAGGTTGAGAATCACTGGTCTAGATAACTGATTGATCCTACGTTTTAAAATGCAGGTACTGGAAGAAATCCAAGGGGAGTCTAAACGGCACCTTTTTCGACTTAGGATTTTAAAGGTAGCCAATCACCATCGAGTACGCGAAGCGCCATTGTCAATCGTTGTGTCGCCACAGCTCTCGATTGGGATTAGCTAGCTGTTCGCATGTTTAATTGTTCATTGGTTAACTTTAAAGGGTCCTAACTCGAAAACGATGCCATTTAGACCATATGGTCATTGACATTTTCGACTTATTTCTATACCCCGTATCAGTACGCAAAGCTTTATGACGGAAGTTTTTCTTCTCCCTGCATATCTAGCTGAAAGGGATTTAAATACAGAGTTTCGCAAATCTCGCTCTACTTTTTAGTAGAGCGTCGTTATTTTGCAATAGAGTGTATTATATTTATAATAAAATTTTAAAATATAAAATTTATTAAAAATACTTTTAAATCATACAGAGAAAAATATTTTAAATTTATATCGCAACGAAAAAATTGTAAATAAAAGTGCATTGCAGTACTGCACTTTTAGATTGAGCGAATAACAACACGGAACTTTTGATTTAATTTTAAACGCGATTTTCTCAAATTAAAATGTTAGAACGATAAATTTTATTAATAGTTTTCAATATTCTTCATAAGCAAAGGCTTGCTTTCAGAATTAGTGACTTCTCTTCGTCATTAAAAATTTGTATAATGATCTAATCAATATTCCTTCAATTATTCTGGTCTGAATAGTTTTAATTTTTTTACAATATTTGAACACTTAAATCGTCTGATGTTATTTACACTCGCATTTTCAAAGTATGCTTATATATTTATTTACAGAATATATTCATACAATGTATTTTTTTATCATTTTTATTCGTTTTTGATCTATTAATCAAGTAAATATTCATTCAAGACTACTGCATTTGTTTTGATTGTCCACGAAAGAAACAATAGATTTTTTCAAATGCAGGTCATTATGCATTGAAATCGTTGCATTTTGTTATTTTTTTTTTTTCAGAAAATTTATTTTACAGGTACTTTCCTAATTTAAATTCAATACAATATATTGTATATGTATTAGTTCTTTTTTATGCCTTTCTCTTCAATAATATAAAACAAATTAAGTGAATAAAAATATATTAATGCTGTTTTGATGTTACATTTAGCTATTCAGAATATCGGATAAGAAATTTAATTCAGTATATTTATTTATTTATTATTCATTTATCAGACAAATTAAGTGAATCAAAAAATAGACGACTTTTTCAATGGAAAATTTTTGTTTAAAAAAATATATTTCTAAAATTGTTCAAGCAGTTCTGAAAAGAATTATCACTTTTTTTTTGGAGTATAGCCATTTTGATGTCCATTGAGAGAATCTGATTTTACCTTCTTTCTCCCATATACATTATAATTAGAAATTACATCATACTAAATTTTTCTCGTTTATTTATTTATTTTTCAAATATAAATTTATATAAAAATATAAGTAGAATAAAATATAATTACAGGCTATCCTAAAAAAATGTATTTTAATATTTTATTTAATATTCCTTTACTTTTCGGTAAGGCTTTCTAAAGACTATTTGTTGCATTGAAATTAAATTTTCAGAATATCAAATCAAAATTCAAATAATGATTGTAACCTTAAAATTTAAATGTAAACGTAATAATCATCATTACAAGTAAATCGATAACAATTTATTGTAATTTCGGTAATGAAAAGTTATTCAAATTACAATAAATGTTATTACCTGAAAATGACTGCATACGATGGGGATCTTCAGCTCCTAATATCAAATATATACAGTGGACTCTCGATTTTACGAACTCGTACGGATCCCCAAAATAGTTCATAAAAACGAAAGTTCGTAAATGGGAATGGAATTAATTAACATTAATTCTATGGGATACTTTTCGGGATCAACTCAATAGTTCGTAAAAACGTGTAGTTCGTAAATTGGAGATTGGTAAAAACGCGTAATTAGAAAATTGATGTTCGTAAAAACATGTAGTTCGTAAATTGGAAGTTCATAAAAACGTGTAGTTCGTAAATTGGAGATTGGTAAAAACGCGTAGTTAGAAAATTGATGTTCGTAAAAACATGTAGTTCGTAAATTGGAAGTTCATAAAAACGTGTAGTTCGTAAATTGGAGGTTCGTAAAAATGTTTAGTTCGTAAATTGTTGGTTAGTAAAAACGTGTAGTTCGTAAATTGGAGATTCATAAAAGCGTGTAGTTCGTAAATTGGAGTTCGTAAAAACACGTAGTTCGTAAATTGATGGTTTGTAAAAACCTAAGTCCATTGCACTACATTTAAAACAAAAAAGTAACTAGCACAAAAACAAGAATACATAAAATTATAAGATAAGCTGTCTTCGCATTAAAATATAAAATAAAACAAGAAAACATTTACAATACGTTTTTAATAAAAACGAATACACTATTCTATATAAATTTTAAATTAAAAATAATAAATTAGATTGAAGTAATAAACTTTTAAACTAAAAGCAATTAAATATATTATTTATATTAACTTATTTATTATATCGAAATTGCAAATAGATACAAATGTTTGTCGTGTACAGTAGTTACAAATCCTCATTAAAGCATTTCATCGATAAGGGAATAACTGTTAAGATGCATTATCATTAATCACAAATTTACTGCAATAGACTGTTATTTTGCAATCGATTGTATTATATACTGATCTAATCAATATTCCAAAATATTTGCTTTGAAATCGGATTAATAAAAATAAATATTAATCCAATTTCAAACAAATATTTTCGTCTCTTGTACGTTATTATGCGTTTATTATTATTGCCTCCTACTGACAAATGCATTAAGCTTATAAGTTCTTGCCATTATTTTTCTTTCTTTCACACGATGTCATATTGTTCTTATAGTTTAAGATTTTTCGTTGCAATTCCTATATACTGTTCTAGCCAATGTAGATATATATTAAATAGTACAGTATTCGGTATCATTCCGTTTCACGCTCATATTTTCCTTTATTGTTTCAGAAGTTTTATTCGCCGAACTTTAATTTGTGAAAGAATACAAGTGAATACCGTTCCCTTGAAGAAATAAATAATAAATTACTGTTTTAATATATATCAATACTTTGATTCTATTGGAAGTTTAATACTGACAACCTTTTCTTATTTCATTACAAATTAAACACGTCTTTGAAAATCTAATATGGGCCCTTACAATTACTCTCTAATTTTGAGCTTATTATCTTCTGCAGCATATGTTATCTTCTAAACGCTCTAGATTAGCGGTCTCTAAACTTTTTAATCGCGCATCTTTTTATGAGTAAAGAAAACTAACAGATACCCTTTTATCTATAACGGATAACATGCATCCCACACAATAAGCATATATTATGACAAGCAAAACACGACTCCTGAAAATTTCTTACGCATGCTTATGAGTACGCGCACCACACTTTGAGGACTATTATTCTAGATATTCGCATATCTTGCCTATGGTTGTTAAGGTGAATATTAATTTTTTCAAATTCATTGTGAAGTTTCTTATAAATACATATCCGTAAATTGTCTGATATATAATTTCCTATACTTTACCATCTATTGAAATTCCCTTGCTTGTAGTTAATCATCATGCAATGCGTAAAACTTATTGGAATAAAGAAGAGCATTTGCATATTCTAACAAGTTTTAAATATCGTAGTAATGCTTTCTTTATGCTGTCTCCTGTTTATGCCCATCCATATAATTTTGTATAGTCTATATATTCTGCATCCATTCATTTTTTTGTTTTGCTCTGTATTTTATGTTCATACATAGATGTCTGTTTGGTGATGATGATGTGTTTGTGTTCAGTCATTTATGCTTGCGCCGTTTGTTTTATGTCTATTCACACATGTGGGAGGACAAATAAAAATGAAAATAACTACACAAAGAGAAATTTCAGAAGAAAATAGCAAACATTTGAAAAATTAAGTCTAAAAATAAATATGGAAGAAAAATAAAAATAAGGAGGTACGTGCTTTTTTTTATGATTTCCTGTGATATCTGTATGTTTTTATCCATTCATATTTGTGTAGTCTATGTATTTTGTGACTTTCTGTGTTTCTAATATAACAAATATGACTACTTATATGTAATAAGTACTCATATTTGTTATATTAGTGTTAATTATGCCATTGAATCTCATAAGAGTATACTGTATATATGGCGGCAGCTATTTCAAAGCTCATTAGGCTGACCAACATCATAATGAGATCAACCAAAAGGTTGAAAGATGGTATTCAACGGGTTGGACCGATCTTCGCCTAGAAAATATGGAATTGTGAAATCCGGATCCTTCTGGCAATTAGATTAGTTTGAATTACGATGCCGAATTCTACAAGGGATGATTTTCAATTTATACTGTTCATTAGATAATTTTTAAGCACTTTCTAAATCTTTTCTGATTACCGAGTGACTATTCAAAGCCTATCATGGGGCCTCGACAGTGGTGATGAGAATTGACGGGCTGGGTCCGGACTCAATATTGAAGTGGGACCGGATATGATCTAAAGTCTTCTGGGTCAAAGCGTTAAAAAATTTAAAAGTATAAATTTGTTGTAATCTGTATATATTAGGCACTTTGCTTCCAGTGGCCAATCTATACAGTAGCTCTTAATGGGAGACAAAGAAATAACTTGGTGATTTTTATAAGCTGTATAAAGAAAATAAGTTTGTACATTCGAAAAAACAGCTAAGAAAAGCTGTACTGATCATTGTTACTATGGGTTTAATATATATATACGATCAGGAAAAATAGGAGAAATAAAATTTTTACTTTATTCCCAGCATTTCGTTAAGCGTTCTTTTTTTATTCATTCCATTCCATAACATAATAAAATGGTAAATGAATTAAGCTTATCAGCTTGACTGTTAGTATGAATTCTGTGTAATTATGATCTGCTTTAAATAAACTTCGTTTAGGTAATATTGTTGGAATCCTTTACGGAAACAAGCTGATTGAAAATATTCGATGTGGAATCGTTACTATTGACATACCGGTAGTAAGAAAAATGATGTTTATAGACAGTGAGGAAATACTTCGCATAAGTATTATTCGATCTGAATGAAATTCATGCATATTATTAGAATCCACTGAATTAGAGATGTGCAATATTTTTTTTTTAACCGCGAATCCATTTTTTTAAAAGTTAATTGGAAGCTATATCATACATTGAACCATGAAGAATAACTTCCCTTTCATCAATTTTTATGTAGGCTGGTGTATTGTAAAATGAGGATCAACGTGAGTCCAGGATCTGCCGTGTCCTTTAAATCTCATTCTTTAAGGCAATGGTTGATTTTATCGAATCTGATCAGCTTGTGATAGATTCCTAACTATCGGAAGCTAGGTATAGTATATCAGTCGTCCAGAATCAGCAACACTAAATCTTCGAAAATAAAAAATTTTCCTATTTTTTGTTATGATTTCGAAAAGACGAGAATTTTGTTATTTTCGTTATGTGTTTATTGTTATTGTTTCCTGAAAACACAAAGTTCCATAAGAAAAGAATGTCCGAAAATCAATCTCATTCAAGATCGATTGAGATCAAATTTTATTAAGTTAGAATTCTCCGAATTGCTTTCTAATGTTAAACATTTGTGTATGAATTTATAAAATATCATTGCTGAAAAATATCAAATCTCAATTTCTTCAGGTTTTCTAATTCTTTTACAACCAATTATGGAGTTGTTTCTCCTTGTTTGTTCTTCCCTGTATTAGACAATCTAATTAAGTACTTGTAATGACGAAAATCATACTATTATTATGCTAATAATAATGATTCAATTTTAGTCATTTTCAGATAGATGTAAAATCGAATAATGGAAAGGCCATCTAATCGATTTATCTTATTAATATTTCATATTTATAAATATTTATAAAAATTTGACTTTTAAGTTTTTTTAATTTTATGGAGGTTCAATGATTTAATTATAATTAAATCATTGCTCATATATCCATATATGGTGGTATCATTGTGCATGAAACTCTTTTGCTATACCATAAAATAACACACGCAATAATTGCTGCCCTACAGCAGTCTACGTTAAAAATCAATTAACAACTTTTGTATATATTACAATCACCAAGAGGATGGAAAATAAGTTCAATCTTTTTATGAAGTTAAAACTTAAAATTTCAGTAAATACAAAAAAATTTATTTGTATATAAATTACTTATATAGTAATCAGTCAAAAGAGATAAATTTCTAAAGTATTGATGTATATGTATCATACAATATATTGATTATACAATACATTCTATTAATTTATTTTAATAGAATGAATTGTATAATCAATATTATTCCAGTAATTTTGTATACTTTGTTCGTTAATTTTGCCAATAATTGAATCAAGTTTTTCATAAAAACTGAAGAATTGTGCATATAGCCAAGATAAATAATAATATTTTATTTTAATTTTTACATTTCGCCCTCTTATGAATGAAAAAAAAAAAAAAAAATTTCTTTATATTTTAATTTTTACATTTCGCCCTCTTATGAATGAAAAAAAAAAAAAAACAATTTCTTTTAAACTTCTTGAAGGAAAAAAAAAACTGTTTATTTAGTATTAATCTCAGCAAAAGCTTTTGGCAAGTGAATGCCACTTTACAAGTTACATACTGTTAAAACTTCAAGGATTTTATCTCTCAGAAAATAAACAAACTCAAATATTGTAGATTTTTTGCTCCAAAAAGAGCCAAACTCAGATACTGCATACTTGACAAGAGATAATTTTAGTATTTATCTATTTTCTATATGAAGAAACTGTTTTTGTAACTTAATATAAAATGATGTATGCATCGAATTCTTGAAGTGTTTCATAAATATTTGATTCTACATATTATTTTCTCCCGGAATAAACAAATAAAAATCGTTATTGAAAATGTAGAAACATACTGAAATAGTAATTTGTCCTAAAATTCAAAATTACAGAAAATAGATAAATTTCTAAACTTCCTAGCAGAACAGAATCGAAATGCAGTAAAGAAAACATTATAGGGGAACAATAAAAATAAAGGTTTAATCATTTCTAATGGAACAATGCCATCTTGTTATAGTTTCGACTCAAAGTGATATTAATAAAGCGATTTAAAATAATGTCTCTAAATGTATAAAATATAATAGTAGAATGAAAAATTAATAGCTGAAGGAGAATGATTTGATCGATTTTTTTATCATTATCATCGAGATTAACCATTTACTCGGTAACCTTACAATTAACGTTAGCCATTGAGTTATTATTAAAAACTTACCATCTTCGTGATCTTGCTTAGGCGATGTCATGGAGAAGGCTGCCTGCATCATAGGATAAAAGATCTTAGGCCACAAAATGGCAAAACAACCTACCACGATAGCTAAAACAACAATACTCTTTCCCGTTCCGAATTCTGTAGTGGCCATGATTTAATTTACTCTTTTATCCTTGTGTCTGTTGATAGAATAAAGCCGAACAGCATGGCGTCCGGTGTTTCTGCTCTGCTGACGGGAATTTCCCTTTCTCAAATCGAAATATCCCTACTCGAGTGCATTTTCCCTATATATCCTAAAATATTAAATTTAAAATTAGATAATAATTACAAGTCGAACATTTATTATTACATTTCGTTAAATAATTTTATAATAAGATTGTTTTATTACATAATAAATAAATAAATATTTTAGATTATTTATTTGTAAAAGTTTTTTTTTTCATTTTTTAAATTTTTAATGTTTTTAATTTTCATTTTAATGTTAAAATAAATTAAACACATTAAAATAATAATATTTATAATTGATTATTATTTGATAACTTAAAGTCAAAATTAAATAACAAGATTACGTCATATCAGCAAACGATTTTCCTATTAAAAATCATTTAAGTAACTTTAGTTATAGGAAAACTGAAAAAAGTTTCCGAATAGAAACTTTTAATTTTTTAAATATATTTTATTATTAAAATTTTTAATTATAAATATTTTAAAAATTAATTTCAGATGATTTTTGTCTTTATTATTTTAGTCTATATATATTTCGTATATAGATTATTGGATTGTATTGCATTTTTAATTAAAAAAAAAATAAACTGCAACTTGCATAATTAAATAATTTAATAATTTTTTACGAATTAAAAATATACATAAAATTGCACATCATACAACACTGTGCATATAAATCATTTTTTATTTTTTTTTTTGAAATTTCCAAAAATCTTTTAACATGAAATATACTTAAGAGTTATGATCTTTATATAGTTTTCTTTACAATAATCATAATCACTACATTGTTTTTTGCTTGGAGCAAGTTTATAAAATGACATTAAAATGATTATCGAATTATTTTTAAAAATATCCTTGTAGAGATATTTCCCTATAAACAGGGAAATATCTTATATCAGAATGCAAATGCATTTGCAAAATAATCAAACCATACGAAAAAACGCATTTCTGTTTTTTTTTTTTTGGTATCTAATATTAAAAAAAATCTGAATAATTAAAAATGAACGGCGTTTTATACAATTTAATTTCTAATATTTCCGTATTATATTGTTTGTCGGGGGAAATGACATTTTGGCAAGTGTGACGCAGACAAGGAAGGCAAACTGCCAGGAAGAAAATGAACAGCGTTTTATACAATTTAATTTCTAATATTTCCGTATTATATTGTTTATCGGGGGAAATGACATTTTGGCAAGTGTGACGCAGACAAGGAAGGCAAACTGCCAGGAAGGACAATGAAGTTTTAAGGATGCTTTTCGCTATATATATTTAGCTGCACTAACCAAGAATTGTGAATGAGAATTCTTCCGTTTGAAAGAATTGAAAGGTTATTGTCTCCTTACTTCCCTCTTCCTAGCCAACTTTTGTGAAGTAAAGACCATTAACAGCCTCAGAAGTCTATATAACAACCACAAATTAAAAAAATCTAAGAACTTTTGTCGAGTAGATATATATCTCTACCTGTCTATATATCCAAAGGGAAAAAGAAGAGAAAGAAAATGCAAAAATATGATTTTTCTAAAGATCATTCGCTAAATTTACTTTCTTCACGCTATTTATATTTGGAATGCATGATGCATAATATTCAACACCCACTACTGTACACTTGAATGCTCTTTATTACTATTAAATTTAAAAAATATATATATATTTTGAATCAGCATATAAAAGAATAAATATAATCTACGTATAGATAATTAATGTGAGCATTATTTTTTAATAAACAAAAGATATTAAAATTAATTTTAATTCTACACCTATTTTTTAATAATTTCTTTAAGGAAATACATAGTATCTCATTTATAATCCGTTTTATAACTATTTAAAAGTTATATCTGCAATTATATTTTATTTATTAGGATGAACTAAACAAGCCAGATTGGGTATAATTATGCAATCAGATTTAATCTGCTGAAAACGGATTAAAGCTCCATTAAATCGCAACTATCTACAAGCGATTATATTGATCAGTTGAACATCAGTAACAAATGATTAAATTGTAATCGAGATTAACGCATGATAACAAAAGTAAACAGTTTGTCTTTCGCCTAAATGTATAAATTACATACACACGTTTTCTCATATACGCACACCAGATGGCATTACATACACAAAACAGAGTCGTGATTTCAACAGGTGAATGACATATAAACAGAGAACAGGTAAAACTATCTAGAGGTAGCACCAGGTGAATCGAGATTCTTTGTGTGCAAAGGCTGCTTATACGGAAGGAATACATCAACACTCTGTAACATATACAAAGTGCGTAAAAGTTCGAAATATCATTTCTAATTGTGCTACCTGTGGATATTCAAAAATAGTAGTAAACAAGCAAGGTGAACAAGATTCTTTTAGGTAAGATTTGTTTTTTAAAAAATTAGGGAATTCGTAATTTTAATTGTTTTATTTGTTAAAAATGTTTTTACTTGACTAAATATAGCAATATCCCTTTTCCGCATTTCTCAATGTATTCCCGCAGTTAAAAAATTTCTAGAAAAATTAATTAATCGATTAAATATATTCGATTGAGTTTTGAATTGGATATAAATTATATTAAATTGATTTTGCATCAGTGCTGGTTTAAAAAAAAAAAAAAAATTTAACACGCGACGCTCTTCTATAAAACATCTTAGAAACGGATTTTGTAAAAAAAAAATAATAAACAGGCCTTTACCAATTTATTAAAATGATTAAAATTAGGGCATATAATATAGTTAGAACATGGCATTGTTTTATAGTTTTAGGTTAATGGTACAAACTGCCTTCTAAACTTTTGATTAACTCAAATTTGGGCGAAGTTCGGAATTTTTTGCGCGAAATACAACTCCACCCAAAATATTGGTTATGTATCTTTGCGTACTTGTTAAGTATTAAAATAACTTTTTGTATACGAATTATACGGTATATATACAATGATTTGCTTACACAGAACTTTTTATTACTACACACAATATTTACCGATCCGACTAAATTATATTCTTGTTCAAAAATTGTTAAGATTTAAAAACAAAACCTAACGTTGGTTTTAATTTTCTCAACACTCGCGACCTTTTTGCACGCTCTGAATGGCACAAACGTCCTCGAAGTTTCCAAGACATTCGACAAAATGACAATTGCATTTTTATTTAACAAAAAAGAATAACATGTAGTATATACGACTATAAAACAAGGCAGTATTCGTTAATACATCATAAAAATGGCTCATTCATTCCAATGTCCTAATTTTCACAATATCCCAATTAAAACGACATATAATATGGCGATCATCGAGTGTAGTTTAATTAAAAATAAATAATTAATCGGTGGATTCAGTTTACAATCTGTTTACTTTGTTGGTCAGCTGAATACTGTATTTTTAATCTTGTTTAACTGGTTACATATGCCTTAAGCCAAATTCCATACTAATAAAAATAATACTGTTTATTTTGTTAATTTTCAATTATATTTAATATATGTCTGTATAAAATATTACAGTATTTATTAATATTTACAGACTGAGGAATATTAGAAATGGTAGACTAATATATATATGTTATTAAAATTGAAGCAGTAAAAAATTAAACTATGATAAAATTTTTGTACATAAAAAAATTTGCTTACATTATCAAACCTAAATTTAATAAGTTATTTAGATCATAAGAAACTTTCTACATTGTAGGAAATGTAATTTTTTTATTTATCTAATATTTAATTTTCTATAAATGCTATCCAGATACAAACTAGTATAACAGGTTTATCATAGATGATGTAGGAAGGACAAATACAATCTTTATTTCTGCCAGATGTGTTTAATAATTTATAATAAAAATAGCCTACCTGAATTTTTAAAAGGAAAAATGAAATTAATAATATAACTCTATTTTCTTATAAAATTTATACTAAACAAGTTTATCCTACATTATTTTGATGAAAGATAATCACATAAGATTATTATTTCTTTAAGTTATGCTAGATTGAGAAGCAATGTTTCAAATATTACTTCCTTGTTTGTCAGTCATATGCTGAATTGCATTTTACTTTCAGTGAATACATTGTTCCTTTAGACAAACTGCAAAAAAAAGAACAAAGTTTTGAGTTATGAAAAATAATGGATTTGTAACCTCACTTTATAATGAATAAATTTAGGATTTTATAAATATACAGGCATAAATAATGAATAAATATATTTACACAATAATAATTTTTTAATATTCAAATTAATTCTTGATATGTAACCTTGATGATCTATTTTTGTTCTCAATCTCATTTAGAAAATTTTAATTATTTTGTTAAAATTTTCTTTTCTGGTTATAAACTTGAAATTCAATTTGTCATAATGTCAGGTTCAAGAAATGATTACACATAATTACAAAAATTGCATCGTCTCGCTTGAAGTTTTCATAATTAATTTTAACAAAACTGTATGAGTCTAGTTTACTGATAAGTAAGTTTATTGTTATCTTTTATCTACATGAAGAATATTTTAAAATATTTTATCGTTGAGTGATTAAATATTCAATGTTTTCCTGAAATAATAGGAAAGGAAAATCAAATTTTTCACTGAACCAGAAAACATACATTTCCTTGATATGTATTTTATGAAAGAAGGTAATAAAAAATAGTTTTGACATACTGGAATAATTTTAATAAATTTAACAAGATTCATACTAAATTAACTTAAATTTCTATATGAAAATGTTACCTTAATAGTACTAATCCAGCAAATACAATTATGCACCAATTTTATAGATACTTGTATTGAAGAAAGAACATAATGCATTAAATGAAACAGATATTAAAACATATATATAAAAAAATAATTTAACAGGATTGCTTTAAGAATTAACAGCAAACAGTTTAAAAACTTATGAAATTGCTTGTAATCAACTAGGAAAACTAACAATAACTTGCTAGTCAGAAATAATGATAAGCCAGATTTTTATATGCTTCTTAAATATATGATGCTTGAGAAATTGGTTAGTTCAAAAATCCACATACAGTCACAAAAATATCTTATTTAACAAAACATAACTTGAAAGTATCTGAGCACATTTCAGATTATATGAAATTATACAGCACACTAATTTATGTAAGAGCAATATTGCATTTAATAGATGGAAAATCAATTAATATATATTTATCATCTTACATTTGAATCACGAGCAAAGGCTAAAGTAGCATAAACATGGAAAATTGAAAACACTGGTTGGCCTGATGGATATTTTTCAATAAAACAGTTCATATATAATATTATTTATTTGATTACAATATTTAGAAAACGTTCCAATATATTTTTTATTTCTATTTGTTAAGTTATTATTTGTCATCAAGAATATTCTTATGCTAATGAATTGTGAGAAAGTTACCAATAACAGCTTTCAAATTCTTCAATGAGAAGATGCTATGGATTAATATGATCACAATAATAATTTTGTAAATTATAGTTTTTACTAACCATATTCACTAATTTAGAGTCACTATGAAAATCATTATAGTGACTCTAAATTAGTGAATATGGTGACCCATTATCCCATCTGCTCACCAATGATAGATTCCATCTCTTGATAGATCAATCTACTCTAAGCACAAGATAAGCATAAGATAGATATAATACTGTATATCCTTTGTGAAGCAGTGTATAATAATTTAATATACTAACTTAATGATAATTATTGACATCGTATAAGAATACAAAAGTGTTATAAGAGACATGGAACTTTCACATTAGAGATAAAAGGTGCAATCTCATTGAAATTACATACATAGATATATTAATATGATGGAAATATCTCATGCAAAGAGCCACCCCTGAATTATAGAGCTATCTTTTATACATTCAGAGTTTCTATTTATTGTCTTTAATATATTAAATGTATCATAAAGTAATTAATTTTTATTCATTTTAATTCAACTTTGAATTCAGTATGTATTCTAAATATGAAATTAAATATATGATTCTTTTAACTCTGACATGACCAACTTTTTCTGAATATTAAATTCAAATTAAAAAATATTTTGGAAGTTATTAGAAAAAATTTACTAAACATTTATCTGTCAATAAAAATATAATATTTGAAAATGTAATTTACTGTATTTCACTAAATAACTAAACAAACTGCTTTTTCTTTTGAATAATTCAAGATCACAAAATCAGCACTTTCAGCAGTATGAGCAAACACATTTATTTAATACAAACTACAAATGTTTTCGGCTTTTACACCATTTTCAAGTAGGATTCTATTCATAACAGATTTCGAATCAGAAGGATGTACAACAGAACAACTTAAAAATATAAATTATAGTTGCTATATTAGTATAGTTGTTATATTATAGCAACTATAATTTATATTTTTAAGTTGTTCTGTTGTACATCCTTCTGATTCGAAATCTGTTATGAATAGAATCCTACTTGAAAATGGTGTAAAAGCCGAAAACATTTGTAGTTTGTATTAAATAAATGTGTTTGCTCTTACTGCTGAAAGTGCTGATTTTGTGATCTTGAATTACTGTATTTCATTGTAAAAATTGCGAATATAAAAACTTATTCCAAAATACTCTGTTAAATTATGAACTAAACATTTGAAAACAAAACACTAATTGCAGTTATGTCCATAAAATAAGGATAAATATGCATTTAAAAAAGTGTTTTCAATCTTGCAAAGGATCATCTTCAGTTTTCTATTCTCAGAATACAAAATTTAAATGTAGTCAATCATATATTTGATTACAAGCAAGCCAATGCATATATGTAATTGAATATACAATCGACTACATTTAAATTTTTGTATTCTGAGAATAGAAAACTGAAGAGGATCTCAAAAAATCTCAAAATCAGCTCTAGAAGCAAGCAATTCAGCAGATTTATTTCTGCAAAACGTTTTCGGACTCTCTTTAGTCCTCCTTCAGTGCTACACTATCTGCTATCGTCTATTTGTAACTTTAAACATAATTCTTAAATGGACCATAAAATAAGGATAAACATGTATTTAAAAAAGTGTTTTCAATCTTCCAAAGGATCATCTTCAGTTTTCTATTCTCAGAATACAAAATTTAAATGTAGTCAATCATATATTTGATTACAAGCAAGCCAATGCATATATGTAATTGAATATACAATCGACTACATTTAAATTTTTGTATTCTGAGAATAGAAAACTGAAGAGGATCTCAAAAAATCTCAAAATCAGCAATAGAAGCAAGTAATTCACGCAGATTTATTTCTGCAAAACATTTTCGGACTCTCTTTAGTCCTTCTTCAGTGCTACACTATCTGCTATCGTCTATTTGTAACTTTAAACATAATTCTTAAATGTTGTTCTTTCATCGTTCTTTAGAATTTTTACAAACATTTAAATTTTAAATTTTAAACATAAGTTCTTAAATTTTTAAAACTTATGCAACATAATGCATAAGAACAAAACAATTGTACTATACAGACAAAATATCATAATAACTAAACCCACTAAGATATCATAACAGTATATCACATACACACTAAGATTCAATGAAGTCTCTGTAAATATACAAATATATAAATAACACCTGGTATTAGTATGATTAATGTCCACCATACATAACATAATACATACATATACACAAAGCTCCTGTCCATCTATGTCATGTCCTAAGTCTTGGTCCATCTAAGGTTTCATCTCACACGGTATGTTCAGCACACCACCTCCATGTTATCGGTAACATTACTGGGGAGTTGGTATTGATAACAGTTTGATGTCGTTTCTTTTTCTCAACCTCCATACTTTCCATTTTAGGTAGCCCCTTTTGACCTCGTAATGTTCTCACAACTTTAGCGTCATCCCATTTTATATCTAAATCTTTTCATACGCATTCATAGCAAGGGCCGTTAGAAGTAACTAGCCTGATATCTTCTTTATGTTCCTTGATTCTTATATCTAATCCTCTCTTCGTACTATCTACATAGTATTGGATTTCTTCTTCATCTTTATTGTAATTACTTGCTTCTAGAGCTGATTTTGAGATTTTTTGAGGTCTGAAGAGGATCTCTTTGGAAGATCAAAAACATTATTTTAAATAAATGTTTACTCCTTATTTTTTGGACTTAACTGCAATTAGTGCTTTTTTAAATATTTAGCTTGCAAATATAAGAATGTTATATTTATTATATTATATAATAAATATACTGGTAATTATAAGTTTTTCAATATCCAGATCAAAATTTATTTTAAATTTGCATTGCATTTATTTTAATTGAAGTTGCATGGGCTTCATGAAATCTCTTATAGGCATATTTGGCTTGTAGGGGAATAATTTGGCAATGTCTGTTTTTTAAGCAATAAAGATGAAAATCCAAAAGTGCTCTTTCTTATTAATAAAATCTATTAATTATAATAATAAACATGGTTCCATTAAGCTTATATATTTGGCTTATATGGACAAAGAAGACATTGATTTAACAACAAATTAAATCAATATCTTCTTAGTCCATAAAAGCCAAACTGGTCTAGTTGCATATCTCAATTTAAGTTGGCATTTGCAGCCAGACCCAAGCTCACACAGGATTTGTCAAATGCTCAAAAAGTTCCACATTTGAAACACTGAAATCTAAGTATATTTTAAATTTCAAAATTGTTGTCAAAATTTAGATATTTATTTTTATCTTAAACAGGAAAATATATTGTTGCTTAAGGGCTTTTGTCTTATTTTGATCTAAAATTTATTTAAAAGTCTTAATATCTTAGATATTTTAGGCATTTATGGAAGTAACAGTTTGACTCATAATTGATATTGTATATATGTAAATATTATATAAAAGCTATCTAATTGATACATGAATTTATGAAGAACAGATGGAATTATTGTTATTTATGTTATAATAAATTTATTATACTATTTTCATTTATTTAAAATTACAAATTTAATTTATTTTTGTTCTTTTTTTTACAGCATCTTGCAACTTGTAAAAAAAAAAATCATAGATTTATTATAATAATTATAACAACAAAAATATTAAGTAATGCTATAGCACTCTGCTTAATAATTATGTGGAATTATTTACTTCTGACATCCACACTTTATAGTGTGTGTAATTGTTTTGATACTGGTGCACCTATAACAGCTTGCCAAAATATGATGCCAGGCCATAAAGTAGAAGCCCAGAAATCATCATCTCCATATCTTCTAACAATTACACCAAACAGAAATAAAAATTCTTTTTTTGGTAAATTATTGCTAAGATTAATATACATTCTCATTTGTCCATATAAAACAACAGTTATTAAGCCTTACATAATATATATATGTAGTATATATACAGCTGATGAGGATCAAATAAACCAAAAATGTTTCCATGTTTATATACTAACTGTAATAAAGTTCTTTTCATATCTACCTAAGTTCTAGAAATAGAAACTATATCATTGGAAGATATGTTATTAATGTCTGAAAGTTCACTATCTTAATTCCTATTTTTATAATACAGTACTATGCTGGTTATTATGGTGGTGTTTTTATTATTGGAAAGGAATAATATAATAAAGTTATTAATAAAATTCAATAACAATACAATATTTCTTGTATATCTTAGTCTTTACAATACTTTTTTAATTTATAAAATATAGAAAACAAAATATAATCATTAATTCATTGGATATTCAAAATACAATATAGTAGAATACATATATTATGGTAATAAACTAACGGGAGGAATGGATGTCCATTTATGGTGAAAGTCTGTTAAAGTGAAAATGTTAAAAATAGTGGGGTAAATTACATCTTTTGCTAATTTAACAATTATACAATTATATTTATTTATCTATATAAATATTTGATTATATATATATATATAAAATTACTACATTAGTGAAAGATGCAATTTAAGAACACAAAATACAAGTATGATAATATGATAGAAAAATTTTGAAAGTACCATTAATACCATGGAAATAAAAATATTCTACTTGGAAATAACAGCAGTTAACAGCAGTTGATAAATTACAACTAAATTTAATGAAATATTTTTGGTTGATAAACAACCATCTTCAGCATCAAGAACAGAATACAAAATTTTTTAATTTATTTTTGAATGTATATCTATTAAAACAACACAAACTTTTCTAAAATTTAATATTAAGATTATAAATTTCAATTAATAAACAAAATTATTAGTGTACTTTAAATATAATAAGTTATTTATATATCTCCTCCCCCTGATTAAATATATATACTAAAATCATTTTCAATGGCATATATGTTGAATGTCAAATATTAAATATCTCCATATTGTTATTGTCAATACTTACAGTATTGATGTAGTTATTATAATTTACTAGTTGATATACAAGAGTACCTGGGAAATATTGAAATGCAATTCATAGAAATAATACTATAAATATATTACTCTCTAAAAGATGTAGAAACAATGCAAATGAACCATATGTTACAACTGCTGTAATGCTTAGCACCATCTCATATCAATAATATAAAATAAAATTCTTAATAAATCTACACAGTTAATTAATGCTACTTAAAATTAGATTTCAATGGCCTAATCACTCTGTTAAATCAATCAATTCAAAAGTTATTAGAAAGAAATCTTTCAAATTTGAATGCCTGCCATTTTTAAATGGTTGTAGTTAGATACTTAAATAATGTGTATAGAGGAGAATTTAATGGAAGAACATCCCCTATCAATTTCATGAAAATCCACTAATTAGTTCAAAACTTATTAATAGAGGATGCAGGGGATGGATGCACAGACAGCATAGTGACCCTTCACTTTCCTTTGGAAAGTAGTTAAAAATAGAATTAATGTTTTTTTTTTTTTTAATCAGAGTCTGAATTTGTAAATTATTATATTTATATTCTTAAATGCTTAGTCATTAAGAAATTTCAGTTAAATCTTTAACTTACAAATAAAATGTGATGATAATCCTTTTTTGAAATGTAGTGTATTCTTTAAAACAAAACAATTTTACTTTATATATTTCAGTTGTCCAACTGATGCTGCTATTATGGGAGCTTTGAATAAAGTAAAGAATGATGGACAAGTTTTACAAGCACCATTTGATGCTTTCAAGTTTCCAACTTCAGAAATAGTTCAATTTAAGGCTTTGGTGACTCCATGTCTTCCTAATTGTGAACCAGTAGGTAACTTTTACTTTTTAAAATAATAATTTCTTTTAAATTTTAATCCATACTAATATTTTTTTAAGGCAATGTGTAATGTGGCAAACTTTGAAGGAATCAATCATCGTGAGCAGTCATACGGTAAAAGAAGGAAACGAAAAGCAGAAGAATCAGAGGATTTAGTTGTGGTTCAAACTGTTAGAATTGTTGATAAATTTGGTTTTGAAAGAAATGAAAGGAGATTTGATTCAGATGAATCCAACACAAGAGGTCAAGGTAAAAAAAAACTTTATTTCTAAATTGTTTTATTTCTAAATATCCTACAAAATCAGCACAAATGAGCAGACCTATTAACTTATAAACTTTATTAACTAGTTAATAGGTCTGCTCATTTGTGCTGATTTTGTAGGATATTTATATTATAAACTGTATAGAGCAGTAGTTTTTAAATCTGTTTTATTTCTATTATACAGGTATATAGATATAGTGTATTTGATTACAATAAAATAGTAAACACTGATCATTATTGAAATTTTAAATTGAAAATATTACTTTTTCTTGTATTAGGAACAAGAATAGTGAATGGCATTGATTCGGATGGCTCTACATGTGTAAATGTTATTAGTCTTGTTGTGGCTTGTATTTTATTTTTAATTGCTCAGCTTATTATATTATTAGTCTGGTTCTTTATATGCCAAAAACAAAGAAGAACAAAATTTCAAGAGGATGTTACTAGGGGATTTGATGCTATATATACAACAAATAGGAGTGAGTATATTTTTAGTGCTTATAACATAACTGTTATGTATTAATTTATTAAATATAATGTTTATTTGTCCTAAGGAGACAATAATCATCTTGAACAATATGCTTATGATAATCCATCAGATGTGGGAAGTTCAGATGCAAACTTTTCTGTTCGCCAATGAAATCTTGCCAGTAAGTATAAACTAAGTACATTTATTAATTTATTATGACGTTAAAATATTTTAATATGATAATAATTTAACATTTCTAGTAAATCTCCAAATATGGTAAATCTAGTAACTACACTCAGTCAAGAAAATTAATTTATAACTTCCTATAAAAATGCAGTACAATAGTTCTAAGGACTGTTGTTAATGAACTCTCTTAAGAGATTCAACACACTTTTAAAGAATTTTCTACTCTTCAGGTGTGATTGTGCCAATCTCCCAATTAAGTGGAGCTATCTTTTCATATGGGAAATAAGAACTGCAAGCCTGCAGGTTGGGCTAAGTATCCATCAAGCATCAACCCTTAAAGACTTTAAACTAATGAATAGTTCAGTGTATATCATTTGTGATGAATGTTTTCAAATGTGTTTCATCTGTTTGAATTATGAACTCATCATGTGCTTTAAAGAGCATGTTTTAACAAGAATACAAGTAGAACTTGTCAAGATGTTTGTAAAAATGCTCAAATCAAATGTTTTAATTATTCACAAGTACATATTTGGACAAAATATTGTTTATTTTATATTTCCATTTTTGCTTCAGTTCTACAATTTACATGACAATGTTTCTGCTCAAGAAAATGAATTTTTGTAAGAATGCTGTCTTGTTATTGTTATAAAAGTTTCGGTGTGGAATTAACAATGTTCATAAGAAAAATAAATATTTATTATAAAATCATTATCTTTTATTTAGAGCAAGATTGAAATCTTCATAATAAATAAAACATATCATTGTTTAAAGAGAGAGAACAGTTTTGTTCTCTTTCTGATACATGATAAAGAGTATTTTATCATTAGAAAAACAAACAGTTATTTTCCAAAAACAATTAATTTACTCCAAACACTTTATTAAAATATATATTTTGATTATCTTTAGTATTTTAAATAAAAAAATTCTCATGAGTTTCTTATAAGCATAGTGGTTTAGCAATATTATAATATATAATATATGTTTTATATAGGTATACTTGTATACACCAATATCTACAATTTATTAATTTTATTATTACATAAAAAGAAATAATAATTTGTAAATCCAGTTATATATAATAAGATCCAATGTCTTATTTAATACAATAAGATAAAAATTGATAAATTCAATTTATATATCCAATATTATATAAGAAGAAATTATAAAATTAGTACACCAAAGGTATAGATCAATTATGAGAAACCAATGACAGTTATGACAACAAATGATGTGGCAATTTTGATTTGTGCCAAAATTTTAATTACATACAGAAAGTTTTATCCTTATTTATTTTAAACTTCAGTATTTTTAAACTTATTTATTTGCATCTGATAATATAAACCAGCGGTGGCGAACCTACGGCACGCATGCCAGGAATGGCACGCAGAACAATTTTGCTGGCAAGTATTTTTAAACTTATTTATTTGCATCTGATAATATAAACTATACAGTATAACGCGGGGGATACGTTCCAAAGAAATCAAGCACTAAACGAAACAGTGTTAAAAGAGGTCATCTTAGCATGTAAATAATGAAATAGATGAAACAAAACAGTGAATAAAAAAATGTATGTATCATTTTTTATTTTATTTTGTAACATGTATCATTACTATTGTATTACTTAATTATAGACATATTTTATTATTATTGTCGATTTGTATTCATAAATTATTCACAAAAATCAAAAATATTCGAGTAAATAATTTATGTTTGTGATGAGGAAGATTCTTCTCATTTGACACTTTTTGTTTTTTCATTAAGAAGTCATCTAATATCGTTTGCCTTTTCCTCTTTCCTTCAGCACGCAATTATCGATACCAAGACATCGCATTCATGACACTTCGTCTTGCCTTTGAACTTATACAAAATGATCCAAATTTTGATAGAACTGATCCATAATTTCTGTAATAGTGGTTAAATCTGTTTTGAGAAAATCCATTGCAAGTTCCTTTTGCTCCTCATCGTCACAAATGCTTACTCTTGATGACCAATCATAAATATGAATTGTGATCGCAGCAAACTTTCGTATATACTACACTATATTGATATCAAACGCACTGTGAGAGAGCATAGGAGCATTAAAGCAATAAATTCATGCAATTTCAGATTTATGTGAGTATAATGGTTTGAAAAACCATCCCAAAATGATTCACAAATGCTTACTCTTGATGACCAATCATAAATATGAATTGTGATTGCAGCAAACTTTCGTATATACTACACTATATTGATATCAAATGCACTGAGAGAGAGCATAGGAGCATTAAAGCAATAAATTCGTGCAATTTCAGATTTATGTGAGTATAATGGTTTGAAAAACCATCCCAAAGTGAATCAATAAAAAATATAGAATTAAAAAAAAAATCGTGTTATACTGAAACAGCGTTAAGCGGGGTCTTACTGTACCTACAAATGTGATTACATGTGTTTTATTATGGTAATCAGTTTCCTTTCTACAGATTAATTTACACATCATGCAAATGAATCAATAAAAAATATAGAATTAAAAAAAAATCGTGTTATACTCAAACAGCGTTAAGCGGGGTCTTACTGTACCTACAAATGTGAATACATGTGTTTTATTATGGTAATCAGTTTCCTTTCTACAGATTAATTTACACATCATGCATGTCATGTTTTGTACATTGGCTTGTAATTTTGCCTGATTTTCAAAATTTTTAGGCTCAAAAGATTTTGAATTTATCATCAATAGTTATGTTGAATATGTTTATAACATTTGAAAACATTTATAAAAATTATACAAGCAACAACACAACAATTCACACAATTTGTAAATACAAGTGGTGTTAATAAAAATAGATGAAAATGTACAGGAGCTTCAAGTTTCAAACATTCATACTTATGAACATGTAATTTATTTTCAAATTTCATAAACTCTTCAATAATTTTAAACAACATATAGCAGAATGCTCTAACAACAAATATTATGTAAAATTACACAGTTAATATATTATGGCAGTATTTCAAGATGGCAGTGATTACACCAAAAAACTCTCACTGTATTATCTCCGAACATTTTGTTCAAATCCATGAAATGAAATTTCCAATTGATTCAGTTGTGGTGATTACATCAAAAAACTCTCACTTTATTATCTCCGAACATTTTGTTCAAATCCATGAAATGAAATTTCCAATTGATTCAGTTGTGAAACATATTATCCAACAGTGTATAAAGTTATAATCTTATGTATTAGAAACTATTAACTGTAGGAGCTGATGATGGTGTGATAACACCGAAAAAAACAGTGTATAAAGTTATAACAGTGTATAAACAGTGTATTTAGTTCTTTTTGGAGCTAAATAACAGCAGACAAAACTTACATATGAATTATGTTCATAACTCAAAATTTTTCAATGATAATTTGCAAAAGACAATCAGTTTATATATGTAATTTTTATACTATTTCTGACACAGAATTCTACTGTACAAACTTTATCAGCAAGTATTATGCAATTTGTATATTTTATGTTATAATTACACTATAGGCTCAATTTGCATTATGATGCAAATTGAGTCTGTAGTGCTGTAGTGCAATAAAATGAAAAATTTGTACATCCATTTCATTTTTTGGAAATTAATGACACAAATCAGAAAATATTTCCATAATAACCTATTGAAATACTAGATTTAAGTTCTTCAATTAATTTAAATGAAGAACTTAAAGATTAGTATTTAAAAATCCATGAATTTTGGGTATTTTTTATTTCTGGCCATTCCAATTTATACAATAAATGTACAAGTAATCCTAGACTTATGACAGAGTTTGAACCAAATTCATTGTAAACTGAAGATTACTTGTACAATTATATTGCTATTGCATAGGCAGTGATGGCCATAATAAGATGTAGATTAAAATCATAGATTTCAAAAAGCTGTTAATGCCAACAAATAAGAAGTCATGTCACCATCAGACAGGGTGGGCTATCTGATAATGACTTCAAATGAACTTAGAATTTGCAAGTGTATTCATTTGCATATCATCTCGTAAACCACAACACAGAAAATTTTCCAATTATAAGCGTTTAATTCAGAAAACTTTAAATAACTTCATCAAAATTGGATGAATAGTTCACCCAAATATAAAACATTTTTACATGCAAAGAGTTGACACTTATTTCGGAAAATTTTCCAATTATAAGCATTTAATTCAGAAAACTTTAAATAACTTCATCAAAACTGGATGAATAGTTCACCCAAATATAAAACATTTTTACATGCAAAGAGTTGACACTTATTTCTGACATGTAAATAATAAACCAACACCAAAGCATAATACCCCAAATCAATAAATTGAAAATACAGAGCCTAATTAGCAAGAAAAACTAATCAAGAATGTGCTCAAAATATCTTCCACTAGAATCCAAGTACAGTTGAGCATGATATTGAATGGAGTTCCTCAGGGTCTTTAGAGTATTAGTAAAAATCACTGTATAAACAGTAATGATGTAGTCTTGAAGATCCTCAGTTATTATGCAAGAATTAAAGTTGTTAGGGCCTCATAAATTGCTTCTGTTTGTGGGCAACCTGATTTTGGGCATTTCAATAAATTGATGTATGATAAATCTAAGTGTTCGTGCTGAGGGATGTCTTTTTTGATAAAGTCAAACAGCAGTAGCAACATTCACATTATTTACACCAAATTGAACAAGATGATGACACTGTTGTGAAAACCTCCAGAAATTTCCAGAACCAGATGTGGAAGGGCATGTGACATGATTTTTTAGGTGAAACTGTTTTTGTTTCATTTTTGGACGAATTATTCATCCAATTTTGATGAAGTTTTTTTTTAAAGTTCAGAATTGAATGCTGAACAAATTTGTAATTAGAAATTTTTCCTTGTATGTTATGGTTTATGAGAAAGGATTTGCAAGTGTCTTCATTTGTATAATCAGTTCATTTGAAGATCACCATAAGTTATCCCATCCATGACTTCCTATTTGTTAGCATTAACAGATTTTTGAAATCTATGATATAAAGTTATTTGGAGGGCTACAGACTTTTCTTCCATCCTATATAAGATGTGATCAAAAAATTCTTGGATAACTCAATTAAAAATAAGTTTATGCTTGACTTTTGGTAATTTTTTTATTGTTAGTGCTTTCAAAGTAGTCCCTTTCTACAACAATATACTGCTACAATCTCTTTTCCCAACTTGCAAAACATTTTTTATACTGTATTTATCATTTTGAATAATTTCACTTCATTAAGCATGTTTTTAATATTTTTGTTGACTGAAAACAGCATCCCTTAAGTATTTGTTCAACTAAAGGAATAGGAAATATTAGCTAGAAACAAATTTGGGGAACTTCACTTCATTAAGCATGTTTTTAATATTTTTGTGAACAGCACCCCTTAAGTATTTGTTCAACTAAAGGAATAGGAAATATTAGCTAGAAACAAATTTGGGGAATATGATTGTTGCACTTTATTGTAGAAGAAAATTTCATAGTGCAAAATTTCTTGATATTAAGAAGAAAATATTAACATGAGCATACTTTTATGGTTCTCTCTCTTTAGCAATCTGTTTTGACCATATCTTGTTTTTGAACTTGCTGGTTCAAAAACAAGGCATAATCATAACAGATTGCTAAAAGACAGAGAACCATAAAAGTATGTTCATGTTGATACTATATATATACAAAATGGCTGGATTTACCAATAAGCCGACTAGGCCATATCCTAGGCTCCGCAATTCTAGGGACCCCAAAACTATCAATCAGTTTTCAACTTTTATAAACTTTTAATAAGAAAAAATGGGTTTTTATTAAAGTGCTAGATTAAAAGTAAAATTTTAAAGATTCCTTATATGTTATAAGGAGCCTTTAAAATTAGATGTAGCTGATTGAATTTTTAGGGGCCCCAAAGCCTTGCTCATACTAGGACCCCCAAAAATGCAAATCTGGCTCTGTATACAATATATATTCTAATGTAAATGCCTTGGATATATTAATCTTAAAAACCAGTGCTTCTCAAAGTGTATGGGGTCTCATAACAAAATTTGGGGGTCACAGAAATTTTAGCAAATGTTTTAATTCATATTCTTGGTTTAAATCCCTCTATACTCAGGATCACGGAAATATTTTCTCGAGTAAAAGGGATCGCCAAGTGGAAAAGTTTGAGAAGTGCTGTTATAAACACAGGTATTCCTTGATTGACAATCTTACAATTGGGTTTGATTTGTACCTCACTATAATAAGTCAGAGTGATCAGAAATACTAAAAATTTATGGTTTGTCAACTACCAATATTTATTATTTTAATCGCTTCATTGTAATAAACTTAAAAAATGCAAAAAGATAGAGTGTTAAATATATAAAGAGTGCTTTTTGTTTATCAAACCACTGGTCAGGAACTCAAACTCTTTTTCAATTGCATTCACTAATCATAGAATTTATTAATGACATCACTGTTTTAATTATGATTAGTCATAAGTCAAGGATTATCTGTATTTTAATTTCTTCTTATATAACAATATGTAAGCCTAGATGCAATATCTTATTTATTGTTTCCTTAGTATGCAGTAACCCATGCTTGCAGGAACTCTCAAAAAATTTTTGTTGTTAGAGAAAACCAAAATTCATATTTATACAGAAGTGTTTTGAATAAATTGATCATTATGGAAAATAAAGATGCAGTTTTTCTAATGATCTCTGTTATTCTGATCTTTTCTTGATATACAATGGTAATTTAGGATTCGGATTTTTCTGTGACTATATTTACCTATTAATGAAATTATCATTGACTATTATTTTGAAATTCATATAAAACTTAAGTAATTATAAACATTTAATTTTTTCTTCTTAAAACTCTTAAAATGAACATATTGCTATTTATTATATTATTTTTTTTATAAATTTATATATGAAATTTTCAAATATAGGCATTACATTAAAGTTTTAACAAAAATAATTACATTATACTTTTGAATAATTGAGCTATTTTCTTTCAAATTAAACTACCATTTATAAAAATCATAAAAATATGTCTTAAAAATAAATTTAAAACATTTCTCTCTAAATATTTTAATATCATAATGATTTCAATATATAATCTCTATCATATTATTTCTTATATTGTAAATTTCTGCATGTTTTTTTATAAAATTTTATATAAGTAAGTATTCAAAGTATTCATAATGATAAAATATTCTATGTTCTCATACTTATGCAAAAATAATAATAGATTGCTCATACATTTAAATAAGAGAATTAGATATAAGATAAATTAAATATATGTGATTAGTTAGTCCAAACTTTTGTTGTTTCATGCATCATTATAATAATATAAATTTAAATTTTTTTTAATATTATAATTAATCTTAAAATACAAATATTAAGCAGAAATATAGTTTTTATTATTATACTTATTAAATAATAATAATAAGTCCCTGACTTATACAGTTAATTCATATTATTATTTAATAAGTACAGTAAGTCCCTGACTTATACAGTTAATTGTCCAAAACAAAATCTGCATAAATTGAAAACTGCACAAGTCCAATAACGCTTAAATTTCATATACACAAATGATCACTTACTGTTAGCAAATATGGTCAAATGAAATGTATTAGCCTATTTTAATTACAGATAAGAAAATTTAAAGCCATAAGTGATATTTTTGCAAAAATTCAGACTGTTTATTGATGCTTTTCCTTAACATTTTATAGAAATTTAATAAAAATTAAAAGGCTTATAAATCTATGTACCTCTGAAACAGCTTAAGTCAAAATTGTGTATGTTGGAGACATTGTATGTTTGATTGTTCATGTGTAAAGTAAGAATCGGATGATGATAAAATAAAATAAAAACATTTTTCAGAAATTAATCAATATAATATTTATTAAATTAGCAAATACATTTGAAAAACTAAGGAATAGATGATTGGCTTTAAGCTTAATTACTTTTACACCATCTTAAAAATGTGAAAGAGAATTTCTTTTTGAATCCATAATAATAATAATTAATAAAATAATATACATCTGGTATTAAGATATCTATAATGTTAGGTAACTTTGTTCTGCTTGTCTATGAGAGTGATGTCTGGTCTGTTGTGGTGTATGGTTTTGTCTGTTAGGATTGTTCTGTCGTAATACATCTTGTGTGTCGAGTTTTCCAGGATTGTGTCTGGTATGCAATTAATTTGTGTTTGGTTGCAAGCTTTTGGTGTATTGTTTGCTACTTGGTTGTGTCTGTGCAGGTAATCTGTTTGTGCAAGCAGCTTGCAACCCAATGTAATGTGTTGAATTGTTTCGGGTGCTATGTGACATTTCCTACAGGTGTCGTTTGTTAATGTGCTGTCCTTTATTATTATTATTATTATTATTATTATTATTATTATTATATGTGCTGTCCTTTATTATTATTATTATTATTATTATTTGGTGACTTTAACAGGAATATTTAAAATAAATTATTTTGCATTAAAAATTTTACCAATAATAAAACTTGTATTTATTAATATATTGTTAATGATTATTCTTACTTTATCTTTTAAAACTTTAAATTTAAAAAAAATCATACTTTTCATTATTTTATTTTCAGATCCATCTAATTATCATGTTGTTACAAATCGGGCACATACATTGTTAACACTTGGACAAGCAGAGCAAGCATTAGAAGATGCAGAAATAGCAATTCACTTACATCCATTGGGGCCAAAGGTATGTGATTAAAGTACTACATTATTAAATTTATAAATAAATTAAGTTATAAAGCTTGTAGTATTTTGTTATTTTTAAACTTTAATAAACAAACTTTCTAAAAACCTATAATTCAGCACTCAACAGCAATAAAATCAATGAAAAATAAACACTTTATTCATTAAAACACAGAACAGGACATTTTCAGAATTAATCCATCTTCAATGTTCTAATATAGAATTACTGAATTTAATTCAAAATACACATTTTAATATGTGCATTTGAACATGTATGTTTTAATTATGTTCTAGAGAGCAGCAAAAAATGAACAAAACAATAAGCATATTATATAAAGATATCTTATAAAAAAGTTCTGGAGATGCATTAGACACACAAAAAATCAAACATAAAATAACATAGTTTTATAACAATGACCCAATACAATAATAAACACCTTGAAAATATAATAACATATTATTATAAAAATATATTATTTTATATATGATTTTTTGTATCTAATGCACCTCAAACTTTTTTATAAGATATCTTTATGTAATATGCTTATTGGTTTGTTCATTTTTTGCTGCCATCCAAAATGGATGGCAGCAAAAATTGATTCATAAATAAAAAATAAAACACCATTTTAAAATTAGTGTGTGCTATTAAGAAAAACTCTCCTATCCAACACTTTAAAAGTATTAAATTATTATTTTACATCAATAATTTCACAAAAACTTTACAAATAGCTTACATAATATTATTTAAACTATGTTATTAGTCTTATTTGCATAAACTATACTAAAATTACTTATAAATATAAAAATTAAAAAATATAAGTTAGAAGCATCTTTTGAGTATAAGCACCATAGCCATGGGTAGGAAGCTTTTCAGATAGGACATCATTCATACATTATCTATTCTTCTTTCTTTCTTTTTTTTTTTTAAGTATCTGTATGGATTTTGCAGTTCTGTAGTTGGCATTAACAAGTAAGGGTTTTATTATTTTGGCTTCATACCAGCAAAATTGTAAATCATACTTATAGGATGTAGTGGCCAGTACTATGGACAATTTTAACCATAGAAATATTGTTTTTATATTCTTTAATTCTCAAAATTCTCTCTAATTTTTATGCATTTCATACTTTTGCTCTTGCATGTTACCACGAACACTCGTTCTTTCTGTGGTCAACACTGCATCGCTTTGAGCTCCGTAGAGATATCGACGGCCGCCATGCGGAGACCGCCCACTGACACATCCCTACCTCTGTGCAGCACCTACTCTGAAACAAAGCCATTTTTATTCTTTAATTCTCTCTCTCTCTCTCTCTCTCTCTCAAGTTCCTACACATTTTTCCTATATACTTTTCATTTCTATTCTTTGAATAATTATAAGCAAGTGTTTTATAGACCCAGACTCTAAACCTTGATCATAGCCATCTTTAATATTTCTTAACATATTAAAGATTGTGAGGCCTCTTTTAAAAATGTTGTTTTATCCCTCAATCTTTTCTTTTTAATTTATAAAAGTAGGCATCATAATCCAAAATAGTGTAGAACTCAGTGCTATTGCTTCTACCTATTCTACAAGTAGGGCAAGAATGCATAATTTTATCATCATAAGGTTTACAAATTTGCTGGTGTTGAAACCAAAATGATAAAACCCTTAGTTGTTAATCCCAACCACAGAACTGCAGAAGCCATACAGATACTAAAAAAAAAAAAAAAAAAAAAAAAAAAAAACACGCTGTTTAGAAAATCATTGTAAAAAAAAAAAAAAAATAAAGAAAGAAAAAAGATAATGTATGAATGATGTCCTGTCTGAAGAGCTTTCTACCCATAGCTATGGTGCTTATACTCAAAAGAGGCTTCTAACTTATATTTTTTTAATTTTTGTGTTTATAAGTAATTTTAATATGGTTCATGCAAATAAGACTAATAACATAGTTTGTTTAAATGATATATGTTTTATGTGAACTATTTGTAGAGTTTTTGTAAATTTATTGATATAAAATAATAGTTTAATGCTTTTAAAGTGTTGGATAGGACAGCTTCTCCTAATAGCACTCTCTAATTTTTAAAAAAGTGTTTTATTTTTGAATTTGAATTATTTTAGAATGCAGTGTTCTGTTTTTAAGTACTGTAGGCTGATGAGGGCTCCAAGCACAGCCAAAAGTACTTCTAAGTGATATTTTATATTATATTAAATTTATATTTTCCTGTTGAAGGAGCTTGTGACTAGTCTTTCATGTTTAATAAATTTTCTGCATTCATAGAATTCAACTAATTTCATTAATTAACTACTTTTTTTAAGTTAAGAAGAAAAATGTATGGGAACTTACATTTGTACAAATAATAAATATATATGAGCCACTCACTTGCCAAATCGATTAACTCTACAAAACAAAAAGTAGAGAAAAATGATAAAATAATATACATTGTTTTTTAAAATTCCCTTTAAATATAAATTCAAATCAAAATAGAATGTATTATTACAGGTGTAGCTTTTATCTAACGACATATAAAATGCATAATATAGTATATCCTTGGAGTAATCATTATTTTTATTATATTTTTGTGTAACTGGTGGAGTTAATCAATTTGGCAAGTGAAAGAAAAAAATAATAATAATAATACCATCGAATTCAATCTTCAAATATTTTTAAAAATAAGTTAATACAGTATATATTTCAAATGTTAAACAAAGGTTTGGTAGCTAGATAATGTCAGAGCATTGGGAGAACGAAGTCAAATGCAAAGAGTTAAGGTTGGTTCCCACTATCCACCGCAGAAAGCGGAATGGTCAAAAACCGTTGCAGATAAACGTGCTTGTGGATTCCCACAGTCGGGATAAGCTTCGCTTTCCCCAAGATTCTTAGTGCCGTCCCCATAATTCATTTCGTGTAAAACAAAATGGACACTAATCAACGAAAGGCTCGCGCTGTTTACCGAATGATGCTATTAGCTGCAGTAAATGAGGAAACTGAAACAAAATCGAGGAAGAGAAAATGTTGGATCGAAAATATTTATAAGAAGAAATACGAACAATGTTTCTATGCAATTTTGATTAAAGATATGAGATTTAATGAAAGAGAATCCCACCATCTTGACTCTCAAGGTTGCCAACCCATTTAATGTCACAAAATGCATGGATTTCATTGGTGGATATAATCTCAATGGATTTTACCATCACGGAAAAGTTAAATCCATCTAGACACTGGACGGTAGCGGTTTTTACTTTGCGGTATGACGTCAAAAGCACGCTGCTTTATCTACAACACGCAACACTTGTATTTCGCTGCAGTTCCATGCTAGTGGGAACTAACTTTTAGTCAACATCATCAAGTTATAGTCGCAGTAAAGTCTCCTTATGGTCTGCCTTATTTTTAATTTTAATCATCTTTTACTTTGTTTAATATAATAAATTATTTATTTTACAAAGGCATTATTCTATTAATATCCACATATAACAGTATTAACTTACTCTGCTACTTATAAAATCCCAAATAATTATAGCACTTTGAACAGGAATGCTATTATATTTATATCAATAACACTAAATATACATAAAAAAAATTTATTCTGTTTATTCGTTATCCGGAGCGCTTTCAACTTATTTACAGCTCTCATCAGCGGTACATTCAATTACAGATCATTAAAATTGAACATAAAACGAATGTGTACATTTCAAAACTAACATATAGTTACTATAGCAACGATTATAATATGTTAGTTTTGGAATGTACACATTCGTTCTATGTTTGATTTTAACGATTTGTAATTGAATGTACCGCTGATGAGGGCTGTAAGTAAGCCGAAAGCGCTCCGGATAACAAATAAACAAAATAAATTTTTTGTATGTATATTTAGTGTATTGGTTTAAATATAATAGTATTCCTGCTCAAAGTGCTATAATTATTTGGGTTTTTATAATTAGTTATATTTTAGATCATATACATAAAATAATATATATTTATGTTACTATAAACAGAATAAAAACCATTAAATCTCTGATATTTTTGTCATGTTCTATTATAAAAGTGAAACTTGAAAATTAAAAAAAATTCTGTTTTTAAAACAATTTTTTATAATTCGGTAATATTTTTTATATTTTAGAATAATGTGATATAGAAAATTAAATTTTTATTAAATCTTAGCTAATCCAGCCAACATTGCTATGTAAAAAATATTTTAGCTTTCCACCCAGAGAACTTAGGATCAAATATTGGTCACACTTAGAAAATTTTGAGGGGCTGGACCCAGTTTACTCTCCATCCTTTAGTTTGATTGAGCCCATCATAGGTTTGATAACTCGTGGTTGAGCTTAAAATGGCCCCATTATTTAGTAATCAAACAATGATTAGAAAATTTTATTAAAAATATTTCACATACTATATTTATGAATTTTATATAAAAATGCCAATTAATTAATTTATAATGTCAAAAATTATTGATATTAATATTGTAGAAAATAGCTGATAAGATATTGTGAACTTTTCTAAATAAAATACAAACACTTTTTATTAAAGTATCTATTCTTTTATTTTTTGAATTGTATATTAAACAAAAATTTCGTTTCTGTGAAAAATAACATTTATTTTATTTAGACTATTTATTTATTATTTGTTTCACTTATAAACTTAATAAAAATAATTAAAATTATGTTTTATTTCTTATTTATGTTTGTGTGCTTCTTTTTGTTATTTGACTTCAATTTCTGTCTTTTTCGATCGAAAAATGTTGGCTGTTCCATGTGAACTGTTCAAGAAATAAAAATCAATTGACTAATGCATTAAATCAAATTCAAAAAATTTTAACAGATATAATCAAGTAGTTTCATCTATTAATAAATATAGAATTTAAATTTAAAGGAAAAATTTATCTCAGTTCAAGATCAAACTGAGACATACAGCATATTTCATTGTCATAGCAGGAGATTAACAAAACATTAAAGATGATCCATTTTTAATAAAAACATTGAATTTCTGAATATATAATAGTTTTAATTAAAACAATTTGTTTAAAGATAAAAAGCATCAAATGTCTTGATATTTTAGTAGTGTGACATTAGAGCATTATTAGAAGTTCTCCACTCAATTTTGAACTAACAAGTAAGATAAATTTTTTCTGATAAATTATTATAAACTACAGTATAATTGTTCTCTAATAGATAGAGATTTAAAGTTTTTTTAAAATTATAATTTCTGCTTTTCATATAATTTATTTATAAGAATTCTTTGGATTTGATTTAATGTATCAATCTATTGATTAAATCATTATTATTCCTTATTTGTTCATGTGAAAAAGCAATCTAAAAAATTTATGAAAATCTGATATCCAAATTTACAACATAATTTTAAAATATTTTCGTGCAGCTATTTAATACAAATTTCTCAATTATAAAAATCATATCTGATATCAATCATATCATATTTTATAAAAAGAAATTTAATAAAAATTAAATTTTTTAATAAACATTCAATTAGACTACACCAAACACCAACAACAAGTAAAATTACTCAAGAGCCCTCTAGCAGAAAATCTTTTGACTGCTAAAGGGCTCTTGAATAATTTTACTTGTTGTTAATTAAATTTCTTTTTATATCAGTCAATACAGTATAAATTTTATTTTAAACATGTAGAAGAAAGCATTAAAGATGCTTGACTAGAAACAGTTTTAATCAGTCTATAAAAAATACTGTTCTTCTCTATAATGCTATTATTGAGTGGAATGCCCTGTTATAAATCACATATAGAATAAGAGAATATATAAAATTTATAAAATATGCTCTTATCAATATTTTTTCCCTAGCATAGAAAAAATATGAAAATCTTAAGTTCAAAAGATATGATCTACTGTGAATTTAAAAATTTTACTATGTTTTGATTAAAGTTTATAAAAAAATTACTTTAATAAAAATAATATCTAGAAAAATTCTTTATCTTAAGTTTTATTACAGTGTATTTTAATTAAAAAATAGAATGTTTATTATTATAATTATATTTCTAAACTTTTAATTATAGAATTTTATAAATGGAAAACAATTTGTTCATTTCATAAAATTTATCAATAATTGCCATGCAGGCAATAAATATGCAAAAATCTAAAACTTTTTGAAGAAGTTTTATAATAGCAATGTAGGTTACCTACATATTTAAGATACAGAAATTTTTTAGGCAATTAGATATACAAAATATTTAATCTTCATCACTTTGCCAATCACTTTTGTTTCTGTTCACACTTTGCCGTCTGTGGTGTGGAGTAGTGTTTCGAAGAACTTCTAATTCTTCTAATTGAGACTAAAATAAAATAAAAATTTGCAATTGTAATTAATAATAATAATACAACTTCTTTACTACGCTGCTCCATAATTTCGACACACTAGTATAATAGTAAAATTTCAGCTCACTTTGGCAGGTACGGATTGCGTTTACATCCTGCCAAAGTGAGCTGAAATTTTACTATTATACTAGTGTGTCGAATAATAATAATGCATTTTATTCTTAAATATTTATTATTAACAAATATTAAATCATCATCATCTCAAATATTAACATGATTTAATACTGAAGTGATGAAAAGGATATCAATAATGTTTATGATAGAATAAAGTGACTATTTTGCAAATACAGTAGAGTATCGATTATCCGAACTAACTGGGACCAAGAATAGTTCAGATTAATGATTTTTTTCGGATAATCGATCTGATAGAAAAATAAGAAAAAACACAATGTAAAATATACAAAACAAATTTCAAATACATATGTTTTATTGTTTACATAAGTTATTGTGCCTCATTTATTTTCTAATTATTATTATTATTATTATTATTATTATTATTATTATTATTATTATATTTCAACAAAGTCGACATTCTCATACGTACTAATACTTCATACAAGAAATCATTAGTATATCTCACATTATTTTGATAACTGACTTTCTTAAAAGTATCATTCCTAATGGATTCGGGCAGACAAATGAATTGACTGCATGGAAACGCTTCGGCTTTACACTCTGCAGAACCCCGTTTCGATACTTGGGGCTCACTCTTTGAAAATATTTATCTTACAGTCCGGGCCAAATCCGTCGATCCCCGTCCTCCAACTCCGACTGACCCTCAGACTCCTTACAGATGAGCCTGTGGAAGAGTTTGTTTCGACTAATAATTTAATATTCATAGAGAATTGTGAGGATCTCGGGCGATGAAATCATCGAACGTTCTTCTGATACAAAGGAGAACTTTAACGAATTTCTAGAACACATAACACGTGAGAATATGGTGACCGAAATACGAAATATGAATATACATGGATTAGTGACGCTGCGTTCCAGGATTAGAATTGATTCTAAAGCCGTATTTATAATTATAAATAAAAAACCTCTGTTGTTTTCTCTAAATCGATTAAGCATTCCAGATTTGGAGCAATATTGCAGCCAGCAATTTAGCAACTGAAAAAATTTAGAAATATCGAATGCTGTTTGAATAAAACGGCAACACAAAATTGTTGAATCAAAAATATTTATCAAAATTGATAAATAAAAATTGTATTTGAGTATTGTATCACGAAAAGACTGAGGAGATTGGAAGCTTGACATATATGTTTTTTTTTTTTTTCTATACAACTATACAGGGTGAAGAAAAATTTCTTGTATACTGATAAGGGACCTAGGAATAAGTCGAAAATGTATAATGAACATATGTTCTAAATGGCATCGTTTTCGAGTTATAATCCTTTAAAACTAGCCAATCATTATCGAGTACACAAAGCGTCACGATGCGTCGCTCTCCTATTTACTACCAGGTAGTAAGAAGGCGAACGACGCGTCTTGGTAATGCGACGCAACGTGACGCTTTGTGTATTCGATGGTGATTTGCTAGCTTTAAAGGATTATAACTCGAAAACGTTGCCATTTAGAACATATGTTTATTAGACATTTTCGACTTATTTTGAGGTCCCTTATCAGTACACAAAATTTTACGACGAAGTTTTTCTTCACCCTCTATAATGCATTCAGTAAGCGCTTTCGAGATTTTGATTGCATCCACTGCAACTTCCTAATTTTGTATTATATGCGTAATAAATCAAAGACACAAATTTTGGGTGAATAATTATATTTATTTATTCGTTACTAACCAATGCTACATATTTTTTTAAGAACTGGGTGAGATTTACGTGACAAAACTTATTTTTTTATTTACAATTAAGAATGTCGTAGATATCTTCATGTATTTTTAGTATGAAATGTTTCATTTATTTCATAATTACAAATTAGATTCCGTTATGGTTACGCAATTTAACTTTAATATTCATAGAATTATACTGAGATGTTCAAAGTATAGTGAACAATCCATTCAAATTCCTAAAAATTGCTATTGTTGTAAAAAATTTCATTATTAAAGACAGTCGTGACAGGAAGAAACATTAAAAGTATTAATAAAAATAACATCGGGAGAATGAACAAAATAACGATTTTGATTTAAATTTTCCGAATAACTTACAAGATGTTATGAATTTTCGCATATCCCTGCAATCAAATCAGTTAAATCAATGGATATTTTTTTATTCGAATAATAAAATTTTGGAACCGACATATCTGAAATGTTTTGTGACTGTTTGAAAGTTCTTTCTAGGAAGAATTTTACACTATTTGAAATTATTTATTGTATTCAATGTAGATGCAAAGTAAATAAAGGTTATTCTTAAAGAATAATTAGGATTATTGAATCTGTAATAGGGGGATTGTTATATACAATAAATATATAAACAAAATCTGAATGCTTGATGAAACTCAGACCTGTCTTAAACATAACTGAAAATTACAGTATTAATATACAATATATATATATATATATATATATTTGTTTTTGTAATGACTGTATTTTTAATAATTATTAGAACATAGTATTTATTATTGTAAAAAAACGTTTCCATTAAAAACATTGTACGGTAATTATGATCAGAATTTAATATGTGAGAAATGTTTTTGTAACAACAGTATAATTAGTGGTAATCCGGTTTCATCAATTAATAATATCGAAATACCGGTATTAAGATATTTGAACGGTTTGTGAGCTATAAGTGAAGGTGATTATTGAATTACTAGTTATGACTGGCAGCATCAAATATTTTAATTAATCTAGAAATTAATTTTTATAAATTTTTATTATTTTTTATATTTTTAATTTATAAATTATAAATATCATAGTGAATAATCGTGATATAAATACATTCAATGATGACAGCCATTGTATTTTTTTGATCATCCAGAATATTAAGTGCAATCAAGATTTCAAGCAAATTAATAAATACATAAGTAGATCACTTAAATCAGAATTTATCTACTACAATTCCCTCAAGTTAATACCGGACATACCGATGTTATTTATGTTCATAAATATCGTTTAGATAAAGCAATGAACTCTTTTCTTAGTCGTGCTTCAAAAATGTTTCATAAATTGTATATATATTCTAATATTTTGTTATGAGGCGGAAACCAGTATTCTTATGTAGCGTGAGGAATGAGAAATAAATAAATAAATATGCTAATTACATTTGTTTTAATCACTAAATTTAGCAAAAAATTTTTATAAATACAGTGATCCCCGAATATAACACTCCCGTTTATACCGCGAGTGTTTCTTGCTCCCCATTCGTTTCAAAGAGATTCTGAAAAAAATATAATACATCGCATAATCGGCGAAAATCTGTCACAATATGAGGACGTATTGCAGAAGAAGGAAGATTACGAACCTTCTTGGATAAACTGGACAGCTTTCTCTTATTCTCTAATTTAGAATCACTAAATTAAAAATAAGAGAAGCTGTCGGTTATAGCGCGGTTGTCTTATAACGTAGGGCGGATCACCACCCCGCAAACACGCGTTATAACCAAGGACAACTGTATATATTGATATGTATAAAAACATGCAATGTTTAAAATTTAAATCTACTGTAAGTCTATCATTATTATTTACCAACAGCTCTTTATATTAAATGGAGATTCCGATTTATGTTAGAAATATATATTACCATTCAAATATATTTTCAAGTGCTCACAAGGAAAATCAAAGCTTACAGTTACAAATATCTTAAAACTATCTTTCTATATAGTGTGTACAAAAATCAGTTGCTTATGATTTGATGTATCATTTTCTATGATCTATAGATAAGACCAGACTTTGCTTCAATGCAAATGAAGACTACGACGAGTAGGTGCTTTTAGAAACTCTCATTACAAAAAATGTAATTATCTGTGTTGCAGCATCAAACAGAAACTAAAATAGAAATATAAACATCATTTTGTTAATATTCAGAAATTTTCAATAGAATATATAACTTACTTTTAAAACAGATTTCTTTTTTATTAAGATTACGAACCTTCCTGGATAAACTGGACAGCTTTCTCTTATTCTCTAATTTAGAATCACTAAATTAAAAATAAGAGAAGCTGTCGGTTATAGCGCGGTTGTCTTATAACGCAGGGCGGATCACCACCCCGCAAACACGCGTTATAACCAAGGACAACTGTATATATTGATATGTATAAAAACATGCAATGTTTAAAATTTAAATCTACTGTAAGTCTATTATTATTATTTACCAACAGCTCTTTATATTAAATGGAGATTCCGATTTATGTTAGAAATATATATTCTCATTCAAATATATTTTCAAGTGCCCACAAGGAAAATCAAAGCTTACAGTTACAAATATCTTAAAACTATCTTTCTATATAGTGTGTACAAAAATCAGTTGCTTATGATTTGATGTATCATTTTCTATGATCTATAGATAAGACCAGACTTTGTTTCAATGCAAATGAAGACTACGACGAGTAGGTGCTTTTAGAAACTCTCATTACAAAAAATGTAATTATCTGTGTTGAAGCATCAAACAGAAACTAAAATAGAAATATAAACATCATTTTGTTAATATTCAGAAATTTTCAATAGAATATATAACTTACTTTTAAAACAGATTTCTTTTTTATTATAAAGAAATTTCTGCATTTCAATCCAATATCATTATTAGTTAAATGTATCAGCAATTGCCACTAAAAAACAAAGAAATAATAGTTACATTAAATATATGTATATATTATACCAATCATAAATTAATAATTTAAATTAGAAAATATTTCTGGTTACAGTATTATCATCTCCAACATTTTCAAAATACAAGTCCAACAGCAAATTTATTGTACGCTGTATCTGTATGAGAAAAACAAAAAAGATATTTAAAATATAACTTTTTTGAACCTACAGATTTTTCCGAAATTTGTTTTAAGTTGTTCATAGTAAAATACTACTCACATTTGAAGGAATTCTTGCTACATATAAACAGTACAGAAAAGCAACAATTCCGAACCAAACACTAAAAAGTAATATAATAAAAAACATGAATGTGAATACATTGATAATTAGAACATAAATTGGCAAAATTATTATAATAGGCAATACGCATATAAAAATTAATGCGTAAATATCTTCAGATATTTTACTGATAACTTTGATGAAAATAAAAATTGCGGATAATTTATTGAGAATTGTTTTGTCTTCCAAGATGATTTTGTTCTGTAATCTTTCTTTGATTTGAGTAACGTATTCTTCAGTTACATGGACACAAAAATAAGAAAGAGAAAATACGAGTCCGAAACCATAAGCACTGACACTACTTAAAAAAATCGCACTCAAAACAACATGGGATGTACAAAACACATCTTGTACGAACGGAGAATTATACCCGTAATTATTCCTGAAATACATGTAAATTGCAGGAATGCCGAAAGATACTAAAAAGTTAACAATGCTGAAATAAATAACCACAGAATCTTGAAAATTTATTATATTGAAATAACTTTGTGTTGAACATCCGATATTTTTATCAACAAACTCAATTGCTCTCAGAATAACTAGCGCTTGTCTATTGAATATATAAAGGAATAACAATTGAAAAATTATAGCCAAAATTACCAAATAGCGGAATTTTTTCCCAATCATATCCCACAATCCTTCAATTCCACAAAATGAAGATAATGCATCGTATGATATAAAGTATGTTGATATTTCTTCAGGAAATATGATTAAAACCAAAAATACCAAAATCAGATATGTCTGAAATATTAATATCTTAACCGATAATAAACTCATCTTTTCTAATATAAATATTCCAAACATTCGCATGATATTCAAATATGGATGAAACGCTTGAAGATATGTTGGTTGCATTTTGAAAATTTGAGATACTAACTTTGGTGTTTTCTTCTCGAGCACAAGACGTTCGCTGCGCTTTATCCTTCTTATCAAATAATAAAGGAAGCTGAAAATATTTCATATATATGTTTAATAATAAAGTGATTAGAATTGCTCATTTGACGGAATAAAATGCTAATATTTTTCATAACTAAAAAGATGAGTGATATATTTTATTTTTTGCTTTAATTAAAATTCCAGAATTTTCAGTCAATGTTTACTTTATTATTAACCAGCGTAAAATATACATTATCGAAAATATTTCATTTTCTATATACAAAGTTGAAAAATTTTCAATTAAAATTCTTTAAAACCTAAGCATAGTTTGATATAAAGAATTAAAATTTATGCATTGGGATATTTCCTTTCTGAAAATTATTAATGTTGTTTGTTCATATAATAATTCAGTAAATTCACCGAAATGAGTCCTGTTTAACTTATTATCTGTTCTAATCAATCAAATTAAATCAATGTCTCTATATGTAGCCGTTATGAAATAGAAAATAGAATCAAAATAAAACTGTGATCTCGAGTATTTCGAAAATGAATCGATATATAGATATTCTGTTTCATGTAAATTTAATAACCATTGCCGGTCAGAAAAAGTCAAATTGTAAACATTTATGAAAATTAGGACATAAAATTTCTCTATGAAGTTATGTATTTTTTAATAGAACACAGCTACTGGAATATTTGAAATTATAATGAATCAGACACTAAGATTTTATTTGAGAGATTTTGAGTAAGAAAACTTCCTCTTCAGATCAAAAATAAAATAAAGGAATATTCAGAATATTAAATGAAGAATAAATATTTAACTTAAAATATAAAAGTAATAGACGAGATATGTTATTAAATAAACAAAAAGTTAATAAAGGCTTTTCTTCTCCTCCATTATTTGTAATAAGAAAATCAAAATTCCTGTGGTTGATGAGCAAGTTTATGTAGACGATATGTAGATGAATATGCCATTTCTGAATGACGAAATCTTTATTATATGCTAAGTGTATAATTTTGTTGTTATCCCAGTCAATTGTAACATTTTCTTCACAACTTTATGCAAAGCTTGCTGATATTCCTATAATAATAGGTGTTCTACTTATTTTTTATCCTATTAAGTTGCGAACTTGTGATCAGGATGTAAGCTGTCGACGAGTTATCAATACAATTTTTAATGCATATATTATTAATGCAAAATTTTTACAATAAGATATTAGGTTCTTTATGGCAACGAATAATGTTTAAAACAGTGTAATCCTACTTGGATATCTTGATTAATGAATTTATCTATTAGAAAATCCTATTTCTGCGAAATAATTTTCTGAAAGATTTATATTGACATATCGTCTACATAAACTTAGCATATAATAAAGATATAATAAAGATTTCGTCAAGATATAATAAAGATATAATAAAGACACTTAGCATATAATAAAGATTTCGTCATTTCTGAATGACGAAATCTTTATTATATGCTAAGTGTATAATTTTGTTGTTATCCCAGTCAATTGTAACATTTTCTTCACAACTTTATGCAAAGCTTGCTGATATTCCTATAATAATGGGTGTTCTACTTATTTTTTATCCTATTAAGTTGCGAACTTGTGATCAGGATGTAAGCTGTCGACGAGTTATCAATACAATTTTTAATGCATATATTATTAATGCAAAATTTTTACAATAAGATATTAGGTTCCTTATGGCAATGAATAATGTTTAAAACAGTGTAACCCTACTTGGATATCTTGATTAACGAATTTATCTATTAGAAAATCCTATTTCTGCGAAATAATTTTCTGAAAGATTTATATTGATTAAAGTCGTTAGATGAAAACGAGATTTTTTAGGAACGTTTAAGATTAATTATCCACATTGACTAATTTGTTGTTTCTTTGAGTTTTGCATTTGTACGAGTTTCCTCAATATCATATTCTGGTGAAACTCATACAATGTTTGGCAAGAGTAGTAATGATATCTCAGAATGTCATTGTTATTATTGTGAACATCTTGGAACAACAAGTGGGAATTTATTTAGTCCCTCGGAGCAGTGGTTCCCAACCTTTTTTTCTCTGTACCCTTTTGGCTTTTATTAAATTATTTGGTATCTCATGCGCATGCTCAGAAGGTGCAGATGCTGTGGAGGTGAGCCTCGAAGGGCACTACTATGACAATCTCACTTGAAAGTTAACTTGGCATTTTGAGTTATTGGAACCTGCAGTCAGAAGAAAAGTCTATGCAATCTGAATTGAATAGCCTGAAATTGTTAATAACAATAATTTTTAGAATATAATAATAGCATAATATATTTCTGAAATGTTATCTTGCACCCAAAGGAGTGTGAGCACTCCTGATTGGAATACACTGCTCTAGAGTCTCCACATGGGAAGTTTAGTGTAGCTAAATGTACTTGATAGATAAATTATATGATCTTGGTTAGGTTATGTTACTGTAGTTAAGCCGCCATATCACTCTTAGATGTAGAAAAATTGCGATCCATGTCAGCCGACCTTAAGACGAGATTGCACCTGATGAAAATGAATCATAAAATAATATCAAGTAAAATTGATTTTTTAATATTTTGTAAATAACATTAATGGTGATTAATATTTATAAGTTAATTTTCAAACAACCATATTGATTCTCCTTCAATTATCTTTCATATTTGACATATTTTGATTTAATGTTTTTTATATAATAATGTGAAAGAATTTCAGATTAATTTTTCAAAAAGAAAAGTAACTATTTTGACTTTTCTAGTAATATAGTTAATATATAACAAGTAAATTATGATTACTTTCTTTGATATATCATATTAATTAATTGAGAAATTGTCTATTTGATATTAATAATATCCAAATCATAACACACAAATATGTAATAAATAAGTAGCATCATTCTCTTCTAAGTTAGTCATTAAAAATTAGATAAAATTATTTTAAATTAAATTTAAGAAATTCAATTTTATTATTTTTGAAATATTATAAAATATTGAATGAAAATATATTTATGAACTAAATTATATATCAATGTTTTGTGTGTATATTATAGATTGAAGTGCTTCAGGCTGAAGTTCAAGCATTAAAAACACTTGTAATCACTTCTACTCCAAGTATGCCTAATCGGCATCTTCATCCCCAGATAGAAAAAAAGGGAAATGGTGTTCGTTGTTTATTTCAAAAAGGTCACAAAAGATATCCAAGCAATTATGAATTGGAATCATCTACTAAAGATACACCACCAGATTCACCAATAAAAGAACTTGAATCTTCAGACATATCATGTGATAATAATGAGGCATGAATATTTTTTCATATTTTTCATTTTTATTTAGATTTTATTAATTAGAAAAATATATAATTTTCATAATTATAAACTGATTATCATAAATAGTAGAAATAAGTTTCTGTATCTTTTTAACAGAATAAAAATTTAATTTTTGTAAAATGGATATAGATACAGTCAAATGTTTTTTATTATGTGTTCTATTGTTAAAGATTGTATTTAACTTTTAGCATCATTATTATTTTCAAATTGGATATTATTTTTTAATATCATTTTTTGGAATAATTCAATTAAAATACAGATCTTTACCATTGATATTTAATAATTGAATTATAGAATATTGTTACATTTTAGATATTAATAGAATATAAATAATTGCTATTTTAAAACTATCTATAGGTGGATCCATTTTTTCATCAAGAATTTGTTTCATGGAGACAAAATCCATTGTTGGATAAAAATCATCCATTTCTAGTTCGTATTTATCAAGAAGATATTCTTCCCTGTTTAAATTTTGCTAATACACAGGTAACTATCTTTAATTGAAATAATATATATATATATATTTCATTTAAAAAAATATTTACCTTTACAGTCTGATTTGAACAACATTATAATTGATATATATTTTATAATATGTAGTGAATTATTTGTGGAATATATATAATTGAATTATTAATTAATGTATAAGAATTAATTGAAGAATATATATTCTATGTTTGGAATCTATGTATTGAAAGATAGTTATCCAGAAAGTATTTTAGAAAATTTAATTAAAAAGACTGTTCTAGTTAAACTTACCTTATTTAATTAATGTTACTAAAACAAAAATTATACTATTCTAAAATAGTTAACATAATATTAAGCCAATTCAAACATTGTTTCAGTTCTAAATTAAAATGAATATTTTAAAATCAGTTAAGTAACTATAATAAAATTAATGTTAGCTTAGAGAGTGAATTATTCAATTAAATAATGCTTTCATGTTAAATTTAAAAGTTATTACTGAAAATATTGTTTTATGTTATTCTAAAGTTTGATAAGAATTTGCTTACAATGAGTAAAAATTATGTAGAAAAAATCTAATAAACATTTGCTTTGACTGCTACAATAAAGTTAATATAGGATCTTTGCTTTATCTTACTTTGGTTATTAGTTAATGTATATGACAATCTAATTAATTAAAGAATCACCAATATTTAAATAAATTGATACATAAAAAGATAATAATACAAGAAAATAATTCTTATGAAAATATTTTGATTTGTTGATGAATTTGATTATTAAAAATATCATCAAGAAATTATTTTATCATTTGCAAAGAAAAATTGTTAGACTTGCTAGATAGAGAACTTCTTTTCTAAAGAAAATAAGAAATTGTGGGAAAATTATTCTCTTCTACATTTTATATGTTATATAAAAATCCTATTGAGATCAATCTTAATTTTGCAGAATTAAAACTTGTTTATATATTCAATGGAAATGTATTTATCAAAATAGTTTAAATATAAATTTGATAATTATAAATATAAAAAGATTCCAAAATTTTACAATACAATAGATTCCAGACTTACGCAGTTTCAGAAATGCATTGATTGAAAGTTTTTTATTTGTGTTGAATTTCCATAAAATGCAAATGAAATATTTATTACAGTTTACTTTTTTGTAAAAATGTCACTTATGGTTCTTAATTTTCTCATTTATGCTTAAATTTTATGATCATAAAGTTAATTTAACCATTCCATTAATTTATTAACGCACTCATTTGTATATATTGAATTTAAGCATTGTTGGATTCATATGGAAATTTTTGGACAAATTAAGGATTACAATAAGTCTGGGACTTATTGTAGTCCTTAATTTGTATGATTTTAAATTTGAGTTTTACTGTAGATATTAATCTATATCAGAGGTGGGCAAACTTTTGAGAGAAAGGGCCATATTGCATCAATGAAATATAGCCTAGGGCCGCACATTCCCAGCGATCCCTATCCTTCACCATCTGATCACGGGTATGGGTGTAGCCCATGGTTTGAAGTGATCCTGCCCTTTAGTAATTTATCTGATTGGAAAGGGCCTAATACAAAATAGCAAAAAAAAAACTTCCAAAATCCTGCCTTCACCTAATAACTGTCTGAGGTGATAGAATTATCTCAGAAAATTATGAGGACAAAATAGAAAAATCCTAAGGGGATCCTCATTTATTGACTAAGATATAAAAGGGTGAAATGTTAAAATTAAGCCAATTTTCTTAGTAGATCAGCTTTTATTTTTAATGGCCAATGAAGGCCATTATATGAATTATGGGTTTGAATAATGTCAGCAGACCGAAAAAAGTAAAACGCCATTTTCAGAAAAGCTCGGCAGGGTCAAATTCTTTTAAATTATATATTAAAATTATAATTTAATTATTTTAAATTTCAAAGAATAATTAAAAACATACCTATTTAGGAAATTGCACAAACATTGTGAAATACAAAAGGTATTGAGCTGACTGACTGACAAAACGATTTTATTTGGTTTTGAATGTATTTTGCAACAGATTTCTTATGCAAAGACGTTTATTCTGGTTAACAGTTAATCAAATCTATTTTTGTAATAAATATGGCATTGTAATGACATCTACAGTTTACCATATGAATTATTTATTACTTTCCTAGAAATTACATAAACTATGGGTACGTTCAAAAAATTCTCCCAGAAGGCTTTGAGAGATGTCTAACAGTTCAAAAAATGAAGAGAATACTCGGAGAAATCTCTCATATACTGTTCAAAAAATTCTCTGAGCACGTTCTAGAGATCTCTGTTCTCCAATTCGAGTGTTGGGTATTTCAGAGAACGGAGAGAATTAAAATGGCGTCGCAAGACTCAGCAACCATTTATCAGTTCTATGTGTGATTTGCGTAATGAAAATTACGATTAATAGAAAATCATCATCAAAGCGAAATGTTCAATTCTGAGGTAACATCATCACTTCCTGATGTTTCTGTGCAAGATGATAACATGTTATTTTTATTTATATAGTAACCAAATTTTATGCAATAGTAATGTATTATATTAGTTTTTTTTTTTTTATCTGGTAATGAATTAATATAAAGAATATAAAAAATATTCAAATAAACTTATTTTCCATTCCCTTAAAAAGATGAGGTATTGGGCATTCTCACCATATGAATAAGAATTTGATCTTCTATGTGATGCACTTCCTGCTATTTTTTGTAATCTCTTTCAAAACGAGAGCTATTTCTTCTTCATCGCAACACTGTCATTTGAAGCAGCAGCTATGTTTTTCTCTCTAATGCTTCTCTGGCCGTTTAAAAAACTAGCAATCTCTATGGGAAGTGACGTCATTCTCTAGATAATCCAGTGGAGACTTCTCGGAGAATTTTTTGAACTCACCCTATATTGCTGAGATATGGAACAGATTTTATATTTTTTTGTATTAATTTTATTTATTGATAAAATTTTCATCATTATAGCTATTAGTTGGAGGGCTGCTTTAAGTAGTTCCAAGGGCTGCATGCGGCCCGCAGGCCGCTGTTTGCCCACTCCTGATCTATATTAATGTAATCATTTTTGATGAGGAATTTTATTAAGTTATTTGATTTTAATTTAGTATTATCTTTATCTAAAGTAATTGTTATTTTGATATTGATCAACTTTTCAGCTTAGTGAAAAAGTTTTGAGTGCTATTGAAGATAATTTGATTACTGTTGAATCTGTTAGCTGTAAAAGTCCATTTCCTAAGTAAGTGTCAGTTTTTTGTTGTCATAAATATGAAGTGCTTTTATTTAATCAATTTACTCAAAAAAATATACCTAGTTTTTGTAGTTATGCAGTAAGTATAAAATTAAAAAAACATGGTGATCCTTAAAGGTCTGGCAAAATTTAAATCACAGATGCCACTCATCAAAATAAAGCAAAAGTTCCATATAAATATGGGTCCAGAAATGTTTTTTATTATTTGAGATAATATGGGATTAGCAGAGATTGTATACGTAATTCCAATAAAAGAGAGCAAACTCATGGATCAGTCATTCACACACTGTCCCAGTAACTTGCAGTTGTTGTGATTAATGTAAATTTTTGTTTTAGTTTTTTAAACCACAGTTTACTGCCTCCATCATGAGATTAATAGGTTTATTAAATTGTATGCTTTTACACCATTTGATATCTTGGAAAGGAAACATTTCTGCACCCATGTTTATGTGGACTTTTTACTTTGTTTTGATGCATATCATTTATGATTTGAATTTGGCCAGATATTTTAGAAACACTCTATTTCACTGGTGGCTGAAGATAGAGATGAAAAGGGTATCTCTCAGACAAGTTGACCTGTTGGTTACATGGTAAAATATTTCTTACCACTAGAGGATGCAAGTTCCATACTTCCAGTTTTTAGGAGGGGTCCAGGTCTGACCCATTGAACTAATTCTTTTCTTATTAACATGAGTATTTGCCAGCCTTGATGAAAGGGGTTGCTTCCAACAATATTCCAAGTTTGATTCAGTGACATATTAAAATTAACCTAACTTGGAAATGATCAGGTAAATTGAAAACATACAAAATGATAATTTCTTCCAACAATATTCCAAGTTTGATTCAGTGGCATATTAAAATTAACCTAACTTGGAAATGATCAGGTAAATTGAAAACATACAAAATGATAATTTTTCAATGTGTATTTCAATATAGAGTATTCCAGAAAATTTACATACTTAAAGATTTTTCAAAACTTATATAAGAAATAAATTGAAACAAATAAAATTATGATTATATAACATACTAAGACACAAAAATAATTATTTTGATCATGTTTAATGCATTATAATATGTTTTGAATATAATATCATTTGATCTTGCACATATTTCCAATTGAGATCACAAAATTTGCATTTATTATCATTATGCATGTATTTATTATATCATTATGCATGCATGTATTATCATTATGCATTTATTATCATTTGTATGATGGCAGTGACTAAAGATATTGTCACTATTGTACAAAAGAATAAAGCAACAATTTCAAATCAATTATTTGTTTTGCTTAACACTTTTTTTTTTTTTTTTTTTTTTTTTTTTTTTTTTCGATTTTTGTTTGCTTAACACTTTTTTTTTTTTTGTATATTGGCCAATATCACTCAAAGTTGTGGCCATTGACTATATCAGTCTGCAACCCATTGATTGCCAGTCTTCAGCGGGTTGCTATGTTTTTGAAAACATAAACTTTAACATGGTATAGGTTTACAATTTATAGCTTTGTGCCAACCAAACAGTATATAGTAATTCACACATTAGATGATATCAGGAAATATGAAGTGAGGAAAATATGCCTTTATCAAATCTTGTTTCTTGAGGCATATTGAAAATTGGTATGCTTGTCTATGGAGCACTTGCAAAAAATTGCTATCCATATAACACTAGAAAAAATAGTCATTGGTCCACCATATTATAGTTTGAGAAGCATGATATTTTTGCATGGTCATGGTTCAATTCATCTTCTATTTTGTGATTTATGTGCAGAAAGCAATACATATCTAAATTTCATGTTCTATCTTGTGAATATTTGAATTGATGAATGCTGAATTCTGATATTGAGAGATTGATTGTATTACACTAGCTGACTAAGAGAAAACAGTCTTTTTGATAGATATTACAATTCACCTTGCAGTAATATTCTTGATATTTTTTCAAAATCTCATATCTCTGAAAATTTTCATGTATTTGAGAGGTAGGATATTTTCTTCAAATGCATAACATCATTGAAACATAAATGAAGACCATATAAATTGAGAACTAGGTATATATTTAAAATTTAAAAATCTGTACCAAAAAGATTTTACCAAATATAAAAATAATTATAAAGTTAACACTTATAAAAATTTTTTGTACTTTTATTAGAGACTAGCTAGCCATTGGCCACTATGTGCAAATACATCAAAAAATAATCTTTTTCTTATCTGTTAAATTTGAGATTTTACTGTTGAACCCTTGTATGCAACCCATGATTCAACCATAGCCTGTCATGGCAGGATTTGAGATTAGCTGCTACAAGTTTTTGCGTTTATCAGTAGCACAATGTACCAACGGACGTACTGAGGTCAAATCATTGCGCTGTTAAAACTCATGGCAGATAATCTCAAATCCTGCCCCTATCATCCATAATAAAAACAAAAATATGATGATGAAAGCACATGTACTGGCTCTTACAGACATAAGACATAATAATCATGGATAGTAATAATTATAATTATTATCTTAAAATAAAAATAATTATAATTTCTGAAATAAATGAAATATTATTTAAATGCAATGTTTATGTAGCCTTGGTGCACTGAATGCAAACTAAGCACTTTGGCCCAGGAACAGCCAACATTTTTTGATAGAAAAACCCAGAAATTGAAGTCAAATAACAAAAAGAAGTGTACAAACATAAATAGGAAGTGTACAAAATTTATAATGAGATTAGGATTTAATTTTCTAAAAGACATGATTAAAGATTCGAAACAAGAGAAAATAGTAATAGCAACACTTTCATTCTCAGGAGTTCTGATCCCGGTTTGCACATGCACAGAAATATTGACTTCACATGCTTATTCCTTTATTATATATGATGATTGCAATAACACTAAAGATTGTTTCAAATAATATTTATTATAATAATATAGTTTGATCTGATTTAATGAATAGTTTTTTTAAAAAAAATCATTATTCATAAAATATAATTATGTAGAATTATTGTAAGATTGACATAATTGCCTCTTTATGGATGTAAACATTTTTATCAATATTTTTTTATAATACAAGATACAATAATAACAAGAATAATACAAGAAAAGATACAGCCATGAAAGAAGTTGCTTCATTTTTATTAGACTAACAGATGTTTTTCATTGTAGACTTCATTCATTCATCAGTTTTGATAATGATTTAATTTACCCACCATAATGATTAATTTTGCTTAAAGCAATTTTTTTTTTTTATTTTATTGAAATTTAAATAATAAATATGTTTTCTAAATCTAAGTATTTATATAAAAATAGATCTAATGAATGTATTAATTAAATTTTGTATTATTAATAAAGTAATTAAAGAAAATTATAATTGAAAGAAAAATCTATGTTTGAAGTTGAAATTTAATACAGTGGTTTATAATAAAAATTTGCTCTAATCTTGTATTTGCTCTAAAAATATTAATAGCTATTGTTATTTTTTTAATTTATAGAAAATATATTTTATAAAATAATTGTGATTTTTTTAAATATTTTTACTTATTAATGTCGTCCTCATTTCAATAATTATTAGAGTAAATAAGAATATATCTTTCTGTATTTTTCAGATAATTAATAAATAAATAGATCTTTAAATAATAGAAATAAACATAAAAGTTAACAAATAGATTATAAACATTCTAGAAAGAAATAGTCGCCTACTTTCCGAACGTATACAGTACTTTATTTTGGAATGATTAAAGTTAAGCGATTAAAATATATACCATCAGAATCATGGTCAATGGTATAACCTTTATGTTGAATATCATAAAAATCTCTTAAATAATTCGATAATTATTGTAATATTGTGTTAATATAGTCATGTAATTACTATTATTATTATATACATACACAATGCTGCAATATTGAGATATTTAAATTCAATTAATTTATACATTAATTTGTATAAATAAAAATATAAGTATAGTAGGTTCTAAAAGCTGTACGAACAATGCTGGTAAAAAATATAATATAAAATAAAAATTTTGATAAAAATGAAATGTATTGATACATAATAGTTAATCCTATAAGAATAAACATTGCGTGTTGATTAAACTGATTCTAAAAGAATTAAACGATGGGGTATGATTAAATAATCCTATAGGATTAAACGATACAGCGTTGAGATAATATTTGACATAGAACATCAACTATCAAATTTCACGAAAATCTAATTAGATCAAAAATTATTATTGAGGGACATACAACCAGGATAGTGGTCATATGAGCCGCCTTTTACTTCGGAAAATAGATAAAAATAAGAACTTATATACTGTATATATATATATATAATTAATGTACAAACTTTTGGTACAAACATTTAATTTGAAATTTTCAATTGCAAATAACTAAATGAATACATTTGTCATGTGAAGACAATTAGAAGAAAATGGAAATCATTTGTACAGAAATGCATAGATGATTTTTTTAGCCTACTTTCTGAAGGAAAATGAGGTTTATAAAATCACCATCATATCTGTGTCTCAACCCAATTTGACTTTCACAAAATTTGGTAGTCTTGTTCTGTCATGAAAGGTCACCTTCACATTGAACAATATAAAATTGATTTTTATCAATTTTATATTGTCAATAAATAGCACTAACTGGTGTTAGGTGATGTAGGGGATAACAAATGATTTACTTTCATTGCTTAATGTTTAGCACCATCACTTTTCGGTATTACCTGAATTTTGATAATTTTATAATATGGCTTACCTGAATTTGTTCTTAGTTTTTAGAACATAATATACTTAAATTATTATTTATATAAATTAATTGCATTTAAATATTACCCAAGTAATGTTGTATATGTCAGCTAGTAAATAATTAAGGATTACACAATTATATTAGTACAGCATTGTCAATAAGACTACCAAACTATTTAATCAATGATCTAAATGCATACTGGATGGCTCCCTCTATGTTAGAAAAACAAAGCTGTCTGTAACATTAGTTAACGATCCTATTAACATGGTGGACACGAACGTAATTTAAACAATATAGCAAATTGACTGTTTTAGTGGCCAAACGTATCCCATTTATGTTAATAATTATGATGATCAGCTTCTAATTAATAAAAAGAGAGTATTACCTCAATATGGAATATTATACCACATGAGACCCCCACTTTGGTTGCTACACTTTTGCTGGAAATTGCCATAAGAGGGAGCCATCCAGTTTATATTTAATAGATTTTATTAGTATATAGATAGATTAATATAATTATATATAGATTAATATTTAATAGATTTTATTAATAATAGTTTATATTTTAATAGATCATTATATTTAATAGATTTTATTGTATTCAGCATACAGGCTTTGCTATTGAAGATGATTTTGATGACATATTTTAATTTCTTAATTTTAATAATTTGAAAATAAAGGACGTTTTGAAAGTAGACATTTTAATTCCTTCTAGAATTGCTTGTTTTTTGTATATTTGAACAGAAATATATCTGAGCAGAAAGAGAACTTACCTCAATATTGAGTATTATTGTATCAGCAGATTTCTAGAAAGAGCTCATAACTTTAATGAAGAAATAAAATAAATTTTACATTCATGATTTAATGGTGAATTTCCAAAATTTTTTATATAAATGTTTCAATTGATTGCATCTGTATCTATATTATAATATTAATGCATTAAGTCAAGCACAAAATTTTTATTTTGAAATGAATGCAAAGATACTGAGTGCATATTGGATTCATGAATATATTTTTAAAATATATATAACTAATAAAAACTTCACAGCTCATTAAGTGAAAAACAACAATTTGAACAAATTTGAACAAAAACAACAAAAACAAAATTTGAATTTAATACCGTAGAACTTTCGGCTTTAATAAGCAATCATCAGCAGTTGAATTTTTTACAAACAAGAATAAATCATTAGAATACATTTAAAATTTGAAAATTAAATGAGAATATTCTATTGATGGGATAGAATATGGATATCAAATAAATAAAAATGGTAAGATAGTGTATCTAAGGATAGAAATTATAAAACCAAAATTGTATCTCTTACTAATATTACATCCTTAAGATCACTTTAAGTCAGTACTCAATTGAATATATTATAACATCATTCTTTAGTTTTAGAAAATTGTTTTTAAAAATCCTGAATCTAGTTATAATTGAGGTTGAGGTTAATTATAATTGAGGTTATAATTTTGTTACAGACTTAATCTCAATTATAACTAGATTCAGGATTTTTAAAAACAATTTTCTGAAACTAAAGAATGATATTATTATATATTAAATTGAGTACTGACTTAAAGTGATATTAAGGATGTAATATTAGTAAGAGATAGAATTTTGGTTTTATAGTTTCTATCCTTAGATACACTATCTTGCTATTTTTATTTATTTGATATCCATATTCTATCTCATCAATAGAATATTCTCTAGTTATTATTCATTGTCATTATCCCTACACACAAGCGCACATTTCTAGTATATAACCTACGTGAATAAACTTGGATACAAGTTTATTACCTTTGGATTTTTAAATTTTAAATCAAGTTTTGATTGATCTAAAATCAAAAAATTAAGCTTGGATTGTTTGTACCAAACATAAACAAACTTTTAAAATAAATCCCTTGGACAGTATTAGTTTTACATCCGAGGAAGATGAATAAAACGCCCAAATTTCATTAATTGTATCGATATATATATAATATTATATATATATATGTAATGCAAAAAGTAATTGGTTGGGGCACCATTCAATTACTTTTGTTTTCGCATTTTTTTTTATTTTTATTTTATAAAATTGGAATTAGCAAGTTGATATCTGCGCACATTTCTAAATATGTTAACCTATGTGGGTTAAACTTATTAACCTACAAGAATTATGACTATCGGGATGTGCCTTCGTGTGTCATCCATAGAGTTCTCAGTTTTGCATGTTTCCGAGACACGTGGGTTAGCGTCTAATTGTTTGTTTCTAAAAAAAAATACTAATAACTCACATCAGAAAGAGATAAAAAGTAAAGTTATCAACAATCTTATTAATAAACTTACGAAGTATGATTAGCGTCTAATTGTTTGTTTCTAAAAAAAAAAATACTAATAATCAGAAAGAGATAAAAAGTAAAGTTATCAACAATCTTATTAATAAACTTACGAAGTATAAAATTAAGCAAAACTAATAACTCACATCCATGTCAAAACTTAAAAAATAAAATATTTAAATCTACACATCGAAACTTAAAGTAAAAGAAATAAAGTTATTAATAGACTGACTTACAAAGTAAAAATATTGTTAATTCACATAAGAAATAAAAATTAAACTTATTAACTATCATCGAATCATAGTTATTATATTTTATTAATTAATATTTATAAAATAATGCAATGATTCAAATACAATAATTATTTTTGTTTTCACATTTTTTTTTTTCATTTTGAGAACTTTTTATTGTTAATTTTTTTGTTCAAAACATTTTAAGCTACATTCAATAAATATAAACGTAATAAATAATCAACAATATACTTTTAGATGCTAATTTATTTGAATTCATAAAATTAAAGTATTAATTAAAAAAACTATTATCTATTAAATAATCAACATAGATGCTAATTTATTTGAATTCATAAAATTAAAGTATTAATTAAAAAAACTATTATCTATAAAACAGCGGTACTCAACCTGTGGTACGCAAGAGGTATTGTCTGTCCACGAAAGTCGGGCCTAGCTAAGATGGATGAGTCCAAACGCGAAAGGGAGAGTCGCAGTCGGTATAATAACGGGGTGGGAATATTGAATTAATATTATATTAAATTCTGTTAATTATACTATTTCCAACGTCGAAACTATAGCCACGCTTAGCTAAGGTAATGAGTCCAAACGCGAAAGGGAGAGTCACAGTCGGTATAATGACGGGTGAATTACTGAATTAATATTATATTAAGTTCTGTTAAATATACTATTTCCAGGTTTCGGTTTATTAATTAATATTATATTAAGTTCTGTTAAATATACTAGTTTCGGTTTCGATTTACTTTTCTTTGCATGTTTCTGTTATTTGTCATCTTATGTTTTCGCTTAGCTTTTTCTATTTCCTTCAGTTATAATTAATATTAATTAACTTCTGTTAAATATACTATTTGCAATGTCGAAACTAATCATTTAGTAGTCGACATTACAATAAGTTTCCATTCAGCTTCAGTTATCTTGCGTTTGAAAACACCCATGTGCGAAGCTGTCATCCCTATTTTGTCACTGGACTCGTTCAGTTAGCACATGCGTAGTTGTGTCGATGGTCGCGGCTAAGCTGGACAGACAGCATGTGTATTCGCGAATCAAAATGACTATAGAGGGCATGATGATTTTTTAATATGGTGGCTAAAAATAGTATAATAATTTATACTATAGAGGACCGTATTCGACCGCTTGTGGATATTTTTGTTTATACTTTCTGTATCGAGTAAACCGATGTAAAAAATTGCTCGCTGATTGTTTGCTCTTACATTGTGGTACGCTACAATAACGATTACTTATCTTATTGTTCTTCTTCGTTCTCCCAAAATCCATAACAACATTCCAATATGGTGTCTGAAAATAGTATAATATTTTACCGATGTTCATCAACAAAGTTAAACTTTGTGATTTATTTGATTTATTTTCAGGTTAATAAAAACGTTGTTTCATTGAAGGAGAGGCTTTATTTGATGCACACCATATAATATTATGTGGAATAAGAGAACGAAACGAATCATTACATTGCGCGGCATCACACTATACAACAAGCTTTTTTAAATGTGTGTGTGTATATGTACTCCATATCACATGTAGAGAAACTACATCGTGGTCCGGGAAACATAACGCGTATAGTATGTATATATATTTATTAAAAGCTGCAACGCGATACGCCTTTCACTAGCAGGTAATCTACCATTTTGCCCAGTATGGGACTTTTATTCTTAGATTTATAACTAGATGTTATTTATTTGTCCAACCTTTATTAAAATGTAATCAGTCTTAAGAAAATACAGAGAACAAATAAAAATGTTCTTGAGTGCTTTCTTTCCAAATGTCAATATATGTAACCATTCTTTTTATAATTTGATATTTTTCGGGAGTCGATGTAAAAAATTGCTCGCTGATTGTTTGCTCTTACATTGTGGTACGCTACAATAACGATTACTTATCTTATTGTTCTTCTTCGTTCTCCCAAAATCCATAACAACATTCACTTATTACATACACATAACGATAGTAACCAGTCTACTATACTACTTTCAGTACAGTAGTTTTGCAGAGAGACACCAAGTTGGCAGGTCATTCGTTTGGAAAAGCGAATAGTGTTGACTTCCTATTTGCATACAAGTCATATTTTTGTTAATGGTACAGAAATTTTTGAATTTTTGATTTTAGTGGTATGAAAAGGTTGAGAACCGCTCAACGTAATTGAAACGTTAGTTTTAATAATAAAAAACTTGCGAATTGAAAAAAAGATTATTTATAGAATATTTATATTTAATGCAAAAATATTATAAATAAATATAAATTACTTTATTTTTAATTGACTTAAAGATAAAATACTGCATTCTGAAATTAAAATATCAGCATTGAACTCGAATTAACAACTCCAATTTTGTATTGAATATCGATAATTAATAGAAAATAAAAAATAATTTAATGCATAACATTCAACAAGTATTCGATTATTTTTTAATTATTTTTTTTTATCTGTTTGACTTATTGTTCAACTATAAAATATTTTAAGAAGGAAACATTGCAGAATATTTTAAATTATATAAGTTGTTCTTTATTAGAAGAGCTGCATGTTTACTATCTAGTCCCATTAAACTGTTCCGAAACGATGCTTTGAAACTACTTTATTGCATATAAACAACTTGACATATATAGTAACTTATTTTAAAGTCTAATAAAAAATATAGACGATAAGAGTCTTTAAATTCCCATATCGTTATATAATGTCGATAAAAGTTTTACCCAAATTTTCTAATATAAGTATTTTGCAATCTTAGCAAATTTTTCAGTCCATTGAAAATATTTCGATATCATTAATTTATCATGATTCTTTATATCTTTTGGGATAATTAAAATGAAAACTGCATTAAATTATCTGACATTCATTCTATTTGGCAATAAATTACTATCGAACTTGCATATAACATTATTGCAATCTCAAAAGCAGTTAATTAATCTCACTATTTTGTGAACTGTAATTATTAATAAACAAAGTGAATTTTAGAAATACAGTATAAACTCAAACAAATTTAATTACTTTTTTTTATCACGATAAAAATAAAATTATAAGGCGGAGTGGGGTAAGGGCGTACTTGGGGAAATGCATTATTGGGATTTTTTTATTATAAGATAATCGAAATTTTTGCTATTTGATACTGTAGATATTTCTACTACAAGTTAATATCCATCTATATGCTATTTGATATTGTAGTATTCTACTACAAGTTAATATCGATCTATTACGTAGATATTTCACGATGAATGATGCGAATCCAATATTTACGTCCTTACAAATGCGTCGCGTCGGAACAGCAAAGAAAATGTTGACAGCATTTTAAGATAACTTCATATTAAGAGATATTTTTTAATAAGTACGAAGAATATTGATTAAGGTTTACATTATGTAAAGAGATATTTTTTTGTTTAGTACGAAGAATATTGATTAAGGTTTACATTACGTAAACAATATTTTTTAGATTTCAGAAGTTTTTGAGAAAAAACCCTGGAAAGCACTTGCCCTGTAAATATTGTTATCCAGGGCAAGTGCCTAACAGCGCCTTGGAAAGCTCTTGCCCCGTAAATATTGTTACCTGGGGAAAATGGCTAACAGCGCCATGGGGTAAATGCCTATTAGGCTGTTCTGGCCTCATAACGTGTTAATTTTATTTTTTATACCTATCAGGCTGTTCTGGCCTCATAACGCGTTCAATTTTATTTTTTCGGTTCTAGGTTGTTTGGTCTCATAACGCGTTCAATTTTATTTTTTCGTGTTCTACCTTCTTTTTCTAAGCATATAACATGGGTTACAGCTTCGACAGAAAATCCAACGGGGACGATTATTCAAAAGAAATGAACGGCATGCGAACGTTGTCCGAGGAAAAACAAACAGTCTCGAGTTTATCGTGTTACAACGCATTCGTGTTAGCAGTATCATGTGACACCAACTCCCATGTTTAGACAGAATTGATAGGGAGTTAGCAGTATCACGTGACACCAACACGAATGCGTTGTAACACGGTAAACTCGAGACTAGGACCTAGGGACGATTATTCAAAAGAAATTAACGGCATGCGAACGTTGTCCGAGATGCCGATTGGTAAATGCAAAGATATCAATTAAAATTTTCGTATAAACCAGTTTAATCCATAAAAATCATTTTGTCATATTTCACTATACCATCCCTCACATTTCAGATGAAATACATTTTTAAAATTTTCATATAAACCATTTTTTATTTGATAAAAAAAACATTTTGTCACATTTCGCTATACCATCCCTCACATTTCACGGAGGGGACACAACCTCCGTCCCTCCAGCCTGTATGTTAAAGCCGATTTCGAGGAACACAGCCTCCGTCCCTCCAACCTGTATGTTAAAGCCGATCGAAATCGGGAACAACTTCCATCCCTCCAACCTGTATGTTAAAGCCGATCGAAATCGGCATTAATATACAGGTTTGGGGCCATCGAAAAGTGACCCGTGTAAAAGGTTTAGAGCACTATGCCTTCGTTTTTAAAAAAACGACGTCAAATGTCATGACACCGGATCACACCGCTTATATACCTAAAAAATTAGTCCCCTTTCAGCTGAATTGCTGGCGTAGTAGTTAAGGCGTTTGCATGCGGAACTGAAGGCTGTGAGTTCGAGTCTCGTTTACGTATTTTTTTTTTTCAGGTGAATAAATTAAAATATTATTAGCAATAAAATTTCAGATAAAATCAATTTTTTTGGTCATAGTTACGTATGGGATAGCAACAATTCCACAAGTTGCTACTACCCCATACGTAAAGAGGCTTCGAGCGCAAATGGATATTTAGATATCACTCTACGCATAGTGAATTACGGCTAATTAGAGAGTGAGAGAGAGATAAAGCGAGAACAGTCTGAACAATAATTGAAAAGTGATTTTGCCAAACATAACTATGACAAAAAAACTTACTTTTACCTTGAAGTTTTATTGTTGTTAATATTTTAATTTATTCACTAGAAAAAACAAAATATATCAGCGAGACTCGAACTTACAACATTCAGCTCCGCATGGAAGCACCTTAGCCACTACACCGCCACTTTGTGTTGAAATAAATGCAGTTTTTTAGGCATATAAGCGGTGCGGTCCGGCTTTATGACATTTTACCTCGATAATAACGAACTCATAATGACCTAAAGTCTTTTACAGGAATCACTTTTTAATGGCCCCCCAACCTGTAGATTAAAGCCTATCGAAATCGGTGGGACGGAGTTGTCCTCTGACATTTGAAGAGTTCAAATCTCATTTTTTAGCAAAAGAATAACTTTAAAACGAAGCAACCTATCATAATGCGGTAAAAAGCATTTTATAACAAATTGTTCCTAATTCTGTTCGTGCCAACTTGGGTGCGTAAATAAACTTCAAAGGTTTTTTAACTTGCAAGTACACTCTTACCCCGTTTCGGGTTAAGTGCGAATAGCTGACATTTTGTACGATTTTGTCGCAAATATTAAATTTTCAATAATGATTTAAACTGTATTAGCTGTTGAATACCATTGTTAACGACCCTGCCAAATATCTATACGATAGGTTGAAATACCTTTATTTAAAGTCCAACTTTGTAAAAACCGCTCTGCACTTACCCCACTCCACCTTTTTTAAGTAATTAATTTTGTTTCGTGCACTTACCCCCACTCCGCCTTAGTAGAAATAAAATTCGAAAAACAGCATTTAAATGTAACTCAATAAATTAAGTTACTTTAATTAAATAACATAAAAAATAATAAATGAAAATTAATATTATACTTGAAGACAACATTGGAAGTCAGTATTGAGTCTATGGAAGAGCCTATGTTCATTTATATCACTACACCGATGATACTATTAATCCACTAAATTATTAACGATGTTATAATAAATTGTCATAACACAATGACAATTTTGGCAAATAAGCTATAAACTTCGAATAAAATTATGATATCTAACATGATTTTAATATGTAGTAAATTATCTGCTTGTCTATAATATATACCAGGAGTGGCCAACAGATCGATCGCGGGACGATTTTTAGTCGATCTTCATAAGTTATCGGACGATCCTCTTACTGCATAGTGCCTTCTCTAGACAACTAAAGCCAAAATTTCGCGCTTTATTGCTGAGTATGCCCAAAACAGTAACAGACGGCAGAGCATTTAGACAAAATTCTAAATTCGCTGACGATGCCAACATGATGCCTATGAATTGACAGTTGTGAGAGTGGAAGTTAAGTATTGTGTTTGAGATTTATGAGTAAAGTAAAAGGAAAAACCGTCGCCGCTGACGGAATCTCGTTTTGGGCTAATGTCGTTTTGTGATATATGGTTTTGGCTCCTATCTCTACTCTCACCATCAAACGACAATTTCGAAGGTACATCGCGAACTCATTGTTAACATATAAAGTCGATCTTAATGACAAACAAGTTGGTCACCCCTGATATATACGATGATTAGATGCTCAATGATATTCTGCGCATTTCAATTGATTCTAACTGTTCTAAAATGGCTGAAAGTTGTAATTGTAAGTCGTTTTCGAAAAACTGCATAATGAGCCGTCAAACGAAGCAAATTGGATTAAAATGTTTATTCTAAACTGAAAACTGAAAACCAAGAGGCACGATTACATGAACGAGACGAGAAATAACAGAGTTAGTGATAAACAGGCTTCCTACTTTATTCATTTTGGTCCTATTGGGCTGCACTTCTTTAGAAAGGTTTAATTATCATAAATCACATTTACATCCCAGATTTCTTCGAAATCGGTCAAATGATGTGACGTATAGAGATATTTCTAGAGAAAAAAATCATTGTCTTCTACATCTTTTAATTTTAACCCAATTGGGCCAAAATTTTTAGATGATTTTAAAAACTACTCTATGCCTATATTCTGAATTTGGTCAAAATCGGTTAAGCAATGCATATGTAAAGGCATTTATGGAAATCGGACTTTCCCCCCCTTTGTTTTGACCCGATTGAGCTCAAATTTTCAGGAGACCTCAAGTAAACATTTGACATTTGACATTAGATTAACATTTGACTTTTTGAAAAATGTAATTTTTGTTGACGAAAGCAAATTTAATATTTTTGGATCCGATGGAAGAATTATGGTTTGGAGAAAATGAAATCAGGAATTGTCTAAAGAAAATCTCTGTCCTACATTAAAGTATGGAGGAGGCTCAGTAATGGTATGGGGTGCTATGTCTGCGCATGCTGTCGGAAATCTGCATTTTATAGAAACTACGATGGATAAGCATGGCTATCTTACCATTTTGATGCAAAATTTGAAACAAAGTGCGGAAAAAATGGGAATTTTAGATCAATTTTTGTTTTACCAGGATAACGATCCTAAATACAAATCATACATCGTCGAGAGTGGCTGCTTTATAATTGTCCAAAGGTATTGGATACACCTCCCCAATCAC
>AYEL01090586.1:0-31483 GCA_000484575.1 Olivierus martensii
TGCGATGTTTCCTTTAAATATTTTTTATAAATTAATTTATGCCATTTTTTAAGCTAATTTTTTCTAAATTTCCTTTTGACAGGATAAATAAAATATTAATAATAAAATAAACACGATGAATTATTTTTATATATTTTTAATTAAGGATAAATAAAGATTTCACTATTCGTACGAATAACCATGAGAGTCACTGTATATAAATTTTAAGATTTTTGAACAAGCACTTATTGCAGTGATTCTCAATCACTGCCGCCAAACCTTTGACGTTGTGCCGCGAAAAATTCAGAATGAGTTATATGAATCATATATATTTAATAGTGAAAGGTAGTTGGCTAAATATTCCTTTTGCAGTCGAACCACTAATTTCCTGATGTATAACCTCTCAAGATTTAATGTTCTGAACATCTTTCCATCTGTTTAAAAATGTTTCAATTATTAACGGAATTCTTGTGCCGAAGCTATTATTGGATCACATCTTGCCCTATGTAAATTTACGTTGTTGTATTATTGTTAATTAATGCGATTACGGACGCTCTTGGATCTTTGCGGTGTTGGTTGCTAACTCCTCTCTCTTCTTTTAGTGGCCTAGCCCACTCCTATGGTTAGGATTCTTTCTGTTTTACTTGTTCTCTTCCTTCCCTTTTCTCCTTTGGACTAACCCTTTGTGTACAGTCCCTTCTTTTTAATAATAATAATAATAATAATAATAATTATATACGATTAATATAATTATATAATTATAACGATTCCTATAAATAGGGTATCGTTAAAAAAAACCTAATCCTCTAATTTTTGCTAACAAAATTTTTTGTCGTTATTCATAATTTAAAAATTAAGGAATAAAAATTAAATTTTAGTTATACTTTCTCTAAACAGACAAAATCCGCAGGAGGCGCTATAACTTAATAATGGCCGCCATTTAATGATCTCGTGTACTAGTATGTCTGTAATTTGAATGTAATAAATAAAAATAAATACAATAATCGGTTAATAAAAATTCGTAGTTAAATCTAAATTATTATTTAAAATATTTAGGTGTCCTGCCAAATTTTAAAATATTAAAATGTGTTCCTCAATAGTTTCAAATTAAATTTCAATTATGTTCTCAATAGAACTATTGAGAATATAATTGAAACCTGATTTTATATATGATTTTTATTTTTATTAATTAAAATCTAGCATTATGCTGTGTTTCTGTAATGAAACCATTGTTTTTAAATCAAAATTATTTTTTCATCCAATTAAAATCTATCCAGTAAAAAATATATTAAATAAATTTTGAAGGTCTTCAATCAATATAAACAGAATACATATACAATTTTAAATTTTTTATAATTTTATATTGATTGAATTGATTGTCTATGTATTATTTTTTATATCCTAAGTATAGATTATTAAGAATTTACTAACATCTATTATTTCATTTACTAATACAGTGTAAAAATTAATCATGATTAGTTTCAGATTAACTTATATTATTAAAAGAATTTTAATTACGTCTGTTATCGGTTCCAATGTGTCCATTAAGGTCCCCTCCGATGATAACTCTCTTTCTCTTCCAGTTGTCTTAGTTCTTCATCCATGGTTTTCCAAAAAGTATTTTTCATCTCCATACTTGTACCAACCTGTGGCGCATAAGCATTAACAACATGGATTGTTTCCCCTATGTCCAGCTTCATCCTCATAATCCTGTCATATCTGTGACTTACTTCTATGATATTTTCCTTCATCTTTTGTGAGGTGATGATCCCTACTCCATTTCTGCCCTCTTTACTAGAACTGCTATACAAAATCTTGTAACCTTCTCCCAGTTCTTTTGCCTTGTCCCCCTTCCATCTTGTTTTTTGTACACACATGACATCGATCTTTCTTCTTTCCATCATGTCGTCAATTTCCTTCCTCTTCCTGTTATGGTGCCCACGTTGAGTGATGCAATCCTTAAAGTACAGGTCTTTGAGCTAGCTTCTTTAGTCGCACCCGCTCTTGATGCGATAGCCCTAGCCTACTTCTCACAGCCCTCGGGCGCCTAAGGGACTGCGCGTTGCCTACAACGGGGAATGCCCTAGCATTATCTGGATCATGGGTACCACTCGTCATAATAGACTTGGCAGGGTGTTTGAGTCTACTCTATATAAGCTGAATCAAAATGTAGCTAGATTTATAGTAATTTTTTTGAATGTAAATAGCTTAATTTGGGCATACAAAGGATATTATTTCACATATAAAATAAATTTAATGATAAAATATTTTTAAAAAGAAAGAACAATTATAGACCTAACACAGTATTATATTCTTTAACAAAGTGACTCAACACAAGTGAATTGCAATATTAATTTAAGATGCCAATACTTCATACTAGAAAAACAATATTTCAATTAAAAATTTCAATCAAATCAACAATGTGAAATAAGTATAGGAGTTTCTGTTGCTATGAGGATGAGATTCAGGTCTTTCAACAATGATTAAGAAAAAATAAGATTTAAAAACATATATAAAAAATGAACTATAAAAAACCTAAACTAAACCTAAAATGAACCTAAACCATATATATATTTTTTTTTAAAATGAACTAGTCATAAATTTTTACTTCCTAAGAATATTTGGAATGTCTCCCTTATAAAATATTGAGAGATTGGTGTATAGCTTTATTTGATGATTTTTGAGTATTTAAATTAAAAAGAGAAACAAAATGTAGAATAGCTATTTGTTTCCCTTTTTAAATTTTAACAAATTGAAACAATTACAAAACAAAAAAAAAAAATTGATAATTTTTAAAAAATTTAAATTACGTTTTCTTGAATTCATAGAGTAACTCCATAAAAAAAATTAGTATTTTTTTATATGATAGTATATTATTAATATTTAGTATATATTAGAGGCAGTTCCATGACCATAAATGAAAACATTAATATAATTATTTTGAATCATTAAAATCAGTTTTAATCAGGTTTTAATTAACATAGAGAGGGAAATCCAAAATTACAAATATGCTATTTTATAGTTGCAAAATACAAATAAAGTTTTATTTTATTATTGAATATTACGTGTTATTTATAATTTGATATTGTAAAGGAGTTTAAATATATTAGCCATTTATTTGTATAATAATTTTTAATTTTTCTGATTTAATGTCCAATAATTTCCTAGGATCTGATGATAAATGAATAGCTACGAAATCTCAATATTTAAAATTTATCGATATATTTTCTCTGAAACTTGTCCATTTAATAAATTAATAGTAAAAATTCAACAGATTACATTTTCTAAAACTTACGAAAGCCAAATTGCAAAATTGTTAGCTAAAACATTTATGCTTAAATTTCGTGATATTTTATCGTTTTATAAATACTGTAATTAAATTAATATGTCAAAATAAATAAATGATCACTATTTCTAAAATACATTATATTAAATTATTCATTTTCAATTTAAATTATTAAAACAATATCAATGATTTCGCATATGTTTCATTTAAAACTAACGAAAAAAATCATTTGCTAAAATTTATACAATTATTATTTTATTCGTCACAAATCAATTAAATTAGATTTGAATTCCATACCTGAAACAATTAAGAGATAATACAGAATTGAATTTGTATTAATTCAGATCAAAAATTTCGTCTCAATGAACTTTAAAATTCTTAATAGCTATCAAGTACGATATATCAAGACAAACATTAGAGAAACTAGCAAACACATTACTGTACAATATCCGCTGTTTATCTTTGCTACAGGCTACAAGCAATTGGCATATCAAACCACGTTGCCACTTGTCACAAAACAAATTTAATAATGTAATTACTGTATTTTATATATTAAACATTTAAAATTTCTGCATATAAATATTAATATAAACTTACAACTATTATAATTAAAAATATTTTTATGTTAATGGATTTTTTATTATTATTCTTTACGCCCCTTATCAATAAGGGAGATTACTAAGAGGCGGGGCCAGTTCCAACCATTTTCGTTTGCTTTAATGTAACACTGATAAACATAAGCTTCCATAGAATCAATGCAAGCAAGTATGTCAGAGTTATCGCCTGCTTCAAAAAAACTGCGCAAACTTGACAGCCATTCGGTGGCTTCTTTAAGTGTAGGTCTTGAGATGGCCTCGCATTCTTCGTCATTGGATTGTTCTTCTGTATCCGAGTTCAAAATTTGCTTAATTATCTCATCGTCGGATATTTCTTCCGGACATACGATGTTCTCGACTATATCCAAGAAATCCTGAAAAATAAGATCTTCAGGCACTTGTGGGACCCTGCAACAAAGTTCTTGCAGCAAGGTTTCATCAATATTGTGATCACTATCCGAGATTTCTTCTTCTGCAACCAATTCATCTTTAATGAACTTTGCATGACAAAAAGAATTAGTAATTGTTGCTTGAGAGACGTCATTCCACGCACTAACTGATAAATGCATCGCGCCGAGTAAGTATAAATGTTTAAATTTTCCATATTCAAAGTTAAGAACAACTCTTTTTAAAAGCATTCGACGATATTTTCTTTTGAAACATTGGATTATGCCCATTATGCCCTGATCCATAGGTTGCAAAACAGAAGTAACATTTGATGGAAAGAACTCGATCTGGATTGCCTTGAGCCCACTGACTTCAACGTGAGTACTTGACGACATCATCGGAAGTCAGTATTGAGCATAGAGTTGGTGTATTTTTATACATATTGCATTTATTTTATAACCAGCAAAATTTTATTTAGATTCAGTTTAAAGAAAGTATTGGATCGATTAATCTTCCTGGAAAATTGGGGATTGAGGAAGAGACTCGTAACAGAAGGATGATTTTTTTTAAATAGAATAACCCCCGTCACCTTCGCAAGGCATGCCGTCTTTTTGTGACAAATTATTGAATTAATTCGTAAAAATATATTATAATTAGAAAGATCTAATCTCGAATTTTTGAGATATTCAAAATTTTATTTATTAATATATTATTAATTGAATATTTATAAACAAAACATTAAATAAAATATAAATTATTTTAAAAAGCAAAATCCGCAGGGGGCGAAATGATTAATAATGGCTATCAATATACCTGTTAACTTTCGTTTAGTATAAATTAATTATATTTAAATATTTCTCGGCTTTGTCGATTATATAGTTATCACTTGATTAAAAATATGCTAATATTATAAATTTTAAATTCTTAATAAAGTTTTATTTCCTGCTACAGTTTGTACTATTACTTGACCATTGACTTGAGTGTTCACTGCTATTTCCGTTTCTCACCGATTTTGTTAAATGAATGATGTGTATAATAATTGAAAGTGAAAAGAGAGAGAATATTTTGCATACCAGAGTATTTACATTCAAAGGTATATACCATGCTAAATATTGTACATAGGAAAATGACAACTCTCAAATCATATTTTTGCCAGATATACCATATACCAGGGATGGCCAAACTGCGGCTCGCGAGCACATGCGGCTCTTCGGTACCTTCAATGCAGCTCCATATCATGAAAGTCAATAGTAAATATGAAGCAAAGACTTATCTAAATTAAACAAATTACAGATATATTTTTTAATAAATGTATTTGAAATAAACAATTTTTGAAATCATTATTAAGATTAACCGAAAAACTGATGCTGTTCTCATTGATCCAGCAACAAAATGCGGCTTTCGAGTGTTTGAGAATCTCCTGTGTGGCTTGTAGTGACATGAAGTTTGGCCACACCTGCCATATGCTGTAGAAATAACCTAAATACTATATAGCTCTCTCAAAATGTTGTTGAAGTAATATAAATTAATCTTAAATTAAGTTTAGGAGTCTTCCAGAATTTTTGCTTATATAAAAACTTATAAACTTTGAGATTAGATCTATAGTAGAGAAATTTACATCTCCCACATACAAATTGGAAAAAGTATGACTATTAAGTGCTCTGAATTATTTCATAACAATTACCCATTTGTTGTTAAGAATGAGTATGACTTTCGATTTAAATATAAGTTAATCATATGACTACTCTTTGCTTTATTGCTTAATGTTATCTGATGATATAGAAATAACCTAAATACTGTATCTATTATTATATAACAAAAAAAAATTTGCTTCTACTGATAGAATGGAGGAAAAATCTTAATGTAAAGATAGGTCTGCATTGATTCTGAATGATATTTTATAATACAATGATAAAACAGCACTACTTAGCAGTAAAGAAAAAGAGTTTTATTTATCAACTTTGCTAACGTTTTTGGTCCTAGACCATCATCAGGCACAATTCCAATACTAACAGAATCCATTAGTATTGGAATTGTGCCTGATGATGGTCTAGGACCAAAAACGTTAGCAAAGTTGATAAATAAAACTCTTTTTCTTTACTGCTAAGTAGTGCTGTTTTATCATTGTATTATATATGAGTTAAGCATTTTGTTAAATAGATTTTATAAGATATTTTATAACTCTATGTATCTAAGATTTTATATGAAAATGATACACATACACAATCTGCATTTTTGGTGTATATATTTAAATATATAATAGAAGATAGTTGAAGATAAAGAATAATTACATATTCTTGTGAGTAGTAATTATTCTAGATCTCTCTCTGCATATTTATCATTAATATATTTTTAGAAACATAGTGAAACAATATATCAGGCTAAGAGATAATGGCAAAACAAGTTATATATTACTTAGTTTAATCCATTTGGTTTTATTTTATTATTGTCACTTTTCTGTCATGTTTAAACAAGTTCAAATAAATAATAAATTTATTGATAATTAGGTTTATTAAATCAGTTTTTTTTCTCTGTTGTTTTCAGACAAAAAATGTGCAACCACTTCCCATGAGGAGAAGGTTGGAACAGCTTCAAGTAAGTATAATGACTTATTCCATTGCAATTTTGCATTATTTAATTGTATTTTTTAAACTTTCATTAATTGTTGTTTCATAAATATATATATTCATATATAAACCAAAAAACTGAGCAAAAAAAAATTTTTATAATGGAGAATCAGCTTATATATAGGCAGTATTGAAAATTTTTTATAATATTTAATTACATATTTATAATCAGATACAAATCATCTGAAGTTTGAATAAAGTGAAAGCAAGGGATATATTTAAAGTAGATTTTTACTATTTTTAAAACAAATTTAAAAAAATACAATGTTGGCAATGAATTAATTTTGTCTGTATGCATCAATCTAGCTACAAGATATTTTGAACAAACATTGCAAAATATTTAACTTTTAAAGGATCGTACCTTGTTATTCAAATTCTATTAATTCTGAGAGTTTGAATTACTTCTTTTTTATTGTTTTAAATGGTCATCATCCATTTAAAACAATAAAATGCCAATGCAGTGGGTGATCGGTTAATGAACAGTTTGGATAACGAATACTTTTGTGAAAGATTTTTATGTTTGGATAACGAACTGTTGCAGCAGAGTCGGGATTAAATAGGACACTTTGACCTCAGTAATATAAATATTTTAATCATTAATAGGTAATCATATATTAATGTACAATACATAAAAAAATGGCTGCCTTTACTTTGCTGCAGACGAACTCCGAAAAAACAACTAGCACCACCGACAGGTAAAAAATGTTTGTTCACTCTTCAACATTCCTCCTTGAATTAAGAGTTTTTGTTTTTGAGAAGAAGTGTTAATTTTTCTGTGTTACATGTAACAGTACTATTAAATATTCTTAAATCCGAAATCTTCAATATATCTGTTATGAACTGTCTTGGATAAAGACTTTGTTAATATGTCTGCCAGCATTTTTTCAGATGGCAAATACTCTACAATTACTTCTTCTTTTGCTATATGCTCTTTAATAAAATGATACTTTAGATCTGTGTGTTTTGATCTTTGACTATTTATGGGATGTTTTCCAATATTTATAGCTCCCATATTATCACAACATATTTTAATTGGGTTGTTGTTATCCAATTTGCTAATCAGTATTTTTAACCAGAGTGCTTCCTGTATTGTGAAGAAAAGAGCTATATATTCTGCTTCAGTCAAAGATAATGCTATTGTTTTTTGTCTTTTACTATGCCACGAGATGAGACCTCCTTGTACCTTAAAACAAGACCCAGTAATTGAATATTTACCATTTAATTTATTTCCCCAATCAGAATCACTGAATCCAGTTAAATCACAATCATTATCTTTACTATATTCTAATTTAAAATTTAATGTTCCTTTTATATATCTAAGCAATCTTTTTATGGCATTCCAATGGGCCTTATTATAATTTCCGTTAAATCTGCTTAATAAACTATGCTAAGTGCAATATCTGGACGAGTAATCTGTGAAGCATAGAGTAGGCTTCCCACAACTTCTTGATATGACACTTTTGATGGAATGGCATCTTTTGACGATAATTCATCTAATGAATTTATATTAGTTTCCAATGGTGTAGATACAGGATTGCATTCAGACATTTGAAATTTTTCCAAAATATTTTAAGATATTCAGTTTGGTCCAGCCACAGTTTGCCTTTTTTATCATCTCTGGTAATTCTGATACCTAGACAATGATTTGCTTCTTCAAGGTCTTTCATTTCAAAATTTGATATTAATTTTTGCTTTATCAAGTCCCTTAGTTTATTTCTATTATAAAAAAATCAATAAATCATCTACATAAACTGCAATAATTATTAATCCATCTTTGTTTCTATTGTAATAAACGCAAGGATCAGCATTCAATTGTTTCAATTCCAATTCAATAAAAACTGTGTGGAGTTTTTTATTCCAGCATCTACCATTTTGTTTAAGACCATAAATGTCCTTTTTTAGCTGCCATAATTTCCCATGTTGATCTTCACTTGTTTCAGGAGGTGGCTTTACATAAATCTCTTCCTGTAAATCGCCATATAAATATGCAGTTATTACATCCATGTGGTTTATTTTCAGATTTTATTTCACAGCCAAAGAAAAAAGATATCTTAAGGAAGTATATTTTATAACTGGAGAAAATGTTTCTTGGAAATCTATACCTTGGGACTGTACACAACCTTTCACTACTAAACGGGCTTTAAATTTTGGGATCTTTGCTGTTTCATCTTTTTTTATTTTAAACACCCATTTTGTTTCTAGCGGTTTTTTCCATGGAGAGTAATCAATAACTTTGTAAGTTTCATTTTTTATTAGAGAATCAATTTCTTTCTGTATTGCCTCTTTCCACTTGTCGGAGTATGGGCTTGATAAAGCTTCAATGGCACTTAAAGGTTTTATTTCCATATTTGGTACGTCAACATATTTCTCCTCCACAGTCAAATAGGTAATATAATCCGGCCATTCCTTTTGTTTTGGTTGGTGTGATGAATGTCTTAAGTTTGAATCTACATTTTCTAAAGTAGGTGTTGATCCTGCTCATAGTCAGACACCAACTCATTTGATATAACTGATTTTTCTTCAAGAGGTGTTTCATCTATAAACAGAGAAGATAAGTTTGTATTAGCTTTGGTCTCTGTAGGCCGTCCATCTTCCTTGTTTTGGTAAGGAGTTTCTAGAAAGATGACATCTCTGCTTATTGTGATTCTTCCATTTTTCATATCTATTAAACAATAGCCTTTTGTATTTTCACAATAGCTTGCAAAGGTTAATTTTTGTGATTTTGGATCCCATTTTTTTTGTAGAGGTTTTGGTATATGTACCATAGCTTTACAACCAAATATTTTGAGATGAAAAAGTTCATGTATTTCACCATTCCATAATTCATGAGGTGTCTTGTCACTAAGTATCTTGGAAGGGGATCGGTTAGTCAGATATACAGTGGTTGATATCGCTTCTGCCCAGAAACTTTTTTTGGAGATCTGCGTCAATCAGCGTCGTCCTTGCCTTTTCTACTAGTATTCAATTAGTTTGTTCTGCAACACCATTTTGTTGGGGAGTGTGCCGAACAGTTAGCTGATGAAGAATTCCTGAGGAGCGGAGTTTGTGTTTAAATTCCCTATTAATATATTCCTTTCCATTGTCAGATCGAACTTTCTTGATCTTTTTTCCGATTTGATTTTCTACTCTTGCTTTAAATTCGTCAAAAACTTCAGATACTTAAGATTTTTTCCTTCAGGAAATATACAAATATTTTTCGGAATAATCATCTACAAAGATCAGGAAATATCTACTCCTACCAATAGAGAGAGTTTCCATTGGTCCATATAAGTCTGTATGGATGAGTTCCAAAACTTCTTTAGTGTATCTTTTGCTTCTTTTAAATGGCAATCTAGAATGTTTGCCTTCAATGCATAATTCACAAGGACTGTCACTAAGAAATTCACTATTTTTTTCCTGTTAACATATAAGTTTTCGCATACTTTTATGATTTAAGTGTCCAAGTCGACAGTGCCAGAGAAAGTTTTCATTATTAGCATAGAAGTCTACATTTTTAGTTTTACATGGACTGTCCATGCTGTAGATTCCATTTTCATTATGGGCAGTGGCTACTAATTCACCATTTTCATCTGTTATGCGAAATGACTATGTGCCCTTTATTTACTATTTTACTGACAGATAATAAATTTACTGCAGCATTTGGAATATAGAGTACATCCTGTGCCTCAATTTTAACTTTGTCTTGGTTAGCTAAAAACTCTAAATCAGCAGAGCCTATATTTTCAGCTATCAGGTAAGAATTATCTGCAGTTGTGATCTTTGCTTTATTAGAAATAGGATTACTTAAACAGTACACATCTTTGGTTATATGAGAGTATGCATAGGAATCTAAGTACCAAGTTGACTTTTCTTTACCTTCACCATTTTCAAGTGAAAAATATGACAAAAAGGCTCTTTTAGTTTTTGAGACTTTAGAGTCGGATTTCTTGTCTTCCGACTGTTTGTTTTCTATATTTTTCCTTGATCTGAATCGACAAATTAGGTTTATTGCATATTGGTAGTTCATTAAATTTTTTTCTTTACAAAATTCTTTTTTGTATAAAGAGCAGCCTCATTATCAGGACTTTTAACTTCATCTATCTTAACATCCTATTTATAAAATTAATTAATTATTAGCAATTAATTAATTTTATAAAGAGCATTTAAATTTTGTACTTTTAACTTCATCTATCTTAACATCCTGTAATAATTTTACTTTTATTAAGTTGCCTGTAATTTTCATTCCTGAGCTCTCTAAACCCATTATCATAGGTCTGTACTCATCAGGTAGACCTGCTAGTAATAAAGTTCCAACCCATTCATCGTTTACCTCAAACCCCATTTCGTTAGAAGAGCCGTTGAAATAATCTGGTCACAATAAAAATCAACTGACTTGCAATTTGATAGCTGTGTAGTAACTAACATTCTTAGTAAACCGACACAATGTGTGAGTCCAGAGTCCTCAAAGGTCCTTTCGAGAGCATTCCAGGCTTCTGCAGTGGTTTTCGTTGATTTAATGTGGGAATAATTAGTCGGATTGACATGTTAAATTATTTTTGCTCAAGCTTTACTATCTTTTTTTTCTGTCAATAGCGACAGTATCATCTTTCACTTCGACCGCTTCCCACAAGGCATCATGTATCAACAATGCTTGTATGGAGAATTTCAACTATTGTAATTTTCTCTACCTATTAACTTTTCAGTCTGTGGTGTAATACTCGAAGAATTACTCATTTTTGTTCTTTTAACTCCTACTACTTTTATATAAATATATAATAAAAGATACACTCACAGTTTTGTTTCTTTTAGCAATGAACTTAATTTCATTCCTCATTAATTCACCAATTAATTCAAATTTAATCCCTGAAACTGGACACACTGACCTGGGCCCATAACCTGTTGCAGCAGAGTCGGGATTAAATAGGACACTTTGACCTCAGTAATATAAATATTTTAATCATTAATAGGTAATCATATATTAATATACAATACATAAAAAAATGGCTGCCTTTACTTCGGTATGCTGCAGACAAACTCCGAAAAAAACAACTAGCGCCACTGACAGGTAAAAAAACGCTGCAAAAATGTTTGTTCACTTTTCAACATGAACACCTCACAGAAAAAACTGTGGGACCCATGGACTGATGGAATAACAGGTGGCCGGCTGGCTGCATGGTAAAGCTGTAGCTTACCACCCTGGAGGATCCGGGTCCCACATCCCCTATTTTTCAGGATGGGTCCGGGCTAGGCCTGTTGAACCCATCATTCAACCATCTGGTTGACCCTATCATGGGTATTGGACAACCTGTGATGGGCTCTATAAGTGGCCACCACTAGATAAAAATATCCCATGAGGATATGGCGCTTAACTAACCTAACGGAATGATAGGCTTGGGCCTTGCGCATTCGTGGACTTATGGGTAAGGATGGGAGAACAGTAGTTTTTCCCAAATAAAATGAACTCGAGACAACTTAAAACAAATCAAACATTTATTAAAGAAAGATTTTACAATTTTTTGGTCTTGAATGTCACCCATACCAGGTTGAGGTCAATAGGCTTGAGGATCTCCACAATGACAATGATATTAATTAGTTCTGAAAAATCCTAAAGAAGAGAGAAAAACAATTGACATTGAACAGATTCTTTAAATGCCCTACAAACAGAAAATAAACATGATAGATGAAAATGCAAAACTGTGTATGTAATGTTATTGTTATTACATATAAATAAACATAGAAATTATATAATTTTATATTTATTTGTTTATTTTTTTGGGGTCTCCAAAATGAATTAATCAAATTCCCATAAAAATGTATGGTAAATTGATGATCAGTTAACGAACAATTCGGATAACAAATATAGTCTTTGAACAGATTATGTTTGTTAACCGATAACCCACTGTATCTAAAATTATTATAATAATAAACAAGCCCTTTAGCAGTCAAACACTTTATTTTCACTTTAAACATTTAACGAACTTAGATAAGGGATACACTAAGGTTAGTTATTGGAGTCCTATATGGATCAAAAGTTAAAATATATTGTCTGTTCACGAAAGCCACACCTAGCTAAGGTGGATGAGTCCAAACGCAAAAGGGAGAGTCACAGGTTTCAACCAATATCTTTATTTTCTTATCATCAGCTTCAACTAACCTTCCAGCACATGGTGCACCTTTAACATCAAAATTATCAAAATGAAATTTTGCAAACCAGTTTTGGCACTGGCATTCCATTAACACATCTTCTCCCTACATTTCACATAACTTTTTTCTTGCTTGAACAGCGTTCTTACGTTTTCAGTAATAAAAAAGTATACAACTGGAATAGATGATTTCGATTGTGATATTATTAGGTGTACGGTGCAAAAGTTTTTACACCCGAGAAAAGAAAGTTCCTTCATTAAACAAATTATTGCCAGTTTTAAAGGAAAAAAATCAACTTCACTTGGAAAAAGGAAATATTAAGACAGATTTTACATAAAATAGGATTTTAATGAAAACAAAGCCAAAATAAAAGGAAAATTCTAATTGAAAGGAATGATATTGATCATTTTAATGAGAAGGCAATTTCTAAGGAATATAAAAAGGTATTGAGAGGAAAAAAGATCTGTTGTTTATATTGACAAAACATGAGTTGATAGCAATTTGACATTTGGTAAATGCTTTGTAATCGAGTGACACAGATGGAGTTTTTCGAAGTGGAAATGCTTCACATCAAATTATTGTTTTGTACGCAGGTGGATTTATAGGATTTCTATCAAATGCTAAACTTATATACAAAGCAAATATGACCACAGGTGATTATCACGGACAAATGAACTCTATTATTTACAAGAAATGGGTGAAAGAAAAACTTATTCCAAATTTGCCTTAAAATGTTGCTATCGTTATCGATAATGCTCCATATCATTCAGTCCAGTTAAACAAGCTACCAAATTCAAGCAATACCAAAAGAACTATTCTGGATTGGCTTTCTATGAATGCTATTCAACATTCATCTGATTCGCTGAAGGTTGAACTTTTAGAGCTGGTCAAATTATATGCTCCTAAAGTAAAAACCTATCGATTTTATTATATGCTAGCAGAACATGGATTTACAACACTTCGTCTCCTGCCATACCACTGCGATATAAATGCCATTAAATATGTGTAAGCCAAATTAAAAAGATACATATTCAATATTAATCTCACCGGTGATATCAACATGACAAAACTTTTTCAAACAACCAAAAACGCTATAAACGGCATATCTATTGAAACTGGCGTAAATATTGCGAGCATGTAATTAAAATAGAAGCAGCTTACTGGAATAAAGACGGCATATCTATTGAAACTGGCGTAAATATTGTGAGCATGTAATTAAAATAGAAGCAGCTTACTGGAATAAAGATGCAATTATAGAAGAAGTGTGTGAACCACTCTGTATTTCATTGACTGACAGTGATTCAACAACTGATTCAGAGTGTGATGAGAATGGTTATTAATTAAAGGTAGAATATTTACTAAAAAAATATATCGTTATTTTTTTAATTTGGATGTATATAATGATTATATTTTATTAGATAAAAATTATTGAATTAGTATTATATTAAGTTCTGTTAAATGTACTATTTCGAATGTCGAAACTAATCATTTAGCATTTGACATTACAATAAACTTCCATTCAACTTCAGTTATCTTGCATTTGAAAACATCCATGTGCGAAGCTGTCATCATTATTTTGTCACTGGACTCGTTCAGTTAGCGCACAAGTACTTGCATCGATGGTTGCGGCTAAGCTGGATGGACAGTAATTATGTAGTATTGTAATTACTGTTAGTTTTTATATATTTTAGTAAATTTTTTATGATTTTAATTTTTAGTAATTTCTGTTCTTGTGCTTTTAAACAAATTTTCATCTAAAGAATTGTACAGTTAAATAGTTGGTGCTGCTGGGAAGAGTGCTTCCAGATGTGGTTCTGCCCTTTAAATCTTTTTGTTTACTTCATAATGTCCTGCCCTGGTCTTATATGCAGGGTTAGTTTGTAGTAGAAATTGAGAAAGGTACCAAGTGAATTGAAAAAATTTTTGAAAATAAAATATTTGATGGTTTCAAGACTTTTTTTATTAATATTGGTGTTTGTTTGAACAGTCTTTGTGAATAATTTAATATCCAAAAACCTATTTATTAGATGTGAATGGTATTATTTTCAACTGAATAATCTTTTATTTTATAACAGTGTCTTTATATATTTTTAGGGCATACAGTGGCTCTCAAAAATATTGGAACAGATAGGTAACATGTAAATAAACTACTGGTACTCAATATTGATTAAACAAAGGAAAACATATTTATTATATAATGATAAATAAGGTTTAAAGTAAACAATATTTCACTTATTAGAGTTTACAATAATGAAATTAAACCTGATATGTTGAGGAAAAGTAAAAGTAATACACATCTTATGTCACAAAAATATTGGAATAGTATGAAAGTATTTAGCATGTAGATTCCAAACATAAATAACTAATATCTTGTAGACCTTCCTTTTCTACTAATCACTTCCTTTAATCTATTTGGCATACTCTCAACCAGTTTTTTTGTGTAACTCTGGGATAATTTGTTCCATTCTTCTTGCAGTCTCTGCTTGAGATGTTCCTTGGACCATATGGGCGTTTTTTGAACTTCCTTTTCCAACTTATTCCATAGATACTCTAGGGGTTCATGTCTGGTGATTGTGGAGGAGGGTGAAGTACTTTCGGACAGTTATATAAAAGCCATAACTGCACAATGTGCGCTGTGTGTTTTGGATCATTGTCCTGGTAAAACATGAAGTTATTCAAAATTCCCAGATGTTGTGTGCTAATTTTTAAATTTTCCTTCAGAATATTTAGATAACCAAATCTTTTCATAGTCTGTTCAATAAATACAAGTTTACCTACCCCATTTGCAGACATGCAGCCCTATACCATAATGCTTCCACCATCATGTTTCACCGTTGCTTGCATGTTCTTTTCTTCTAGCTCTGTATTGGGCCGACGCCAAACCATTATACTGCCATCAGAAGAGTGAATGTTAAATTTACTCTCATTGCTGAAAATTGCTTTGTTCCACCATGTTATATCCTTTTCAACATGCTCTTTTGCAAATAGCAAGCATTTTCTTCTATTAGTATTGCTTATGTACGGCTTCTTCCTAGCTACATGTCCATGATACTGTGCCCTCCGAAGTACACGCCTGTTGGTTTCAGGGTAAACTCTTTCCCATATCTTCTTCAAACTGAGCTGCAATTTTTGTAGGGCTAACTCTGGGATCCGTTTTTACTTTCCTAACAATATGGTTTTCTTCCCTTTCGGAAAGAGCCTTGGGACGTCCAGATTGTTGATGCAAATCAAGTCTACCTTCATCTCTAAATCTCTTGACAATATTCCACACAGTGGTTTTTTTCATTTGCAGCATAGCGGCCATTTGTTGACTTCTTCCTTTTGCATGATGAAAAACCACCAACTTTCATTTTTCCAGAGTAGTACTTTTACCTTGCCGCCCCATTATGTGTCTGTATGCAAATGAGATAGCAATACGCATCTGCATGCAAATAAGATAGCAATTACGCGTCTACATGCAAATGCCATGCAATACCAAATTAACATACTATGCCATTCCAATATTTTTGTTGAACCAAAGTTGGTACAATATTCAGTGTAACATTAATTTCTTCTTTTTCATCATCATTACATTTCCATGAAAACCATATTCACATTCCATGATATCCTTTTCTACTAAAGATAAATATTTACTTTATTATTTCCTTTTTTTGTAATGTAAATACTAAAAATGTGATCATATAATAACAACAAACTAACAAGGGATAAACCATTTTACCGATATCCTTGTCTACTAAAGATAAATATTTACTTTATTATTTCCTTTTTTTGTAACGTAAATACTAAAAATGTGATCATATAATAACAACAAACTAACAAGGGATAAACCATTTTATGAATTAACCTAATTAAACAAGCCAAACTTCCCCTGGCGGAAAAAAGTTTAAATTATGCTTTTTACGATTATTATTTTTTGAATCAAAAAATAATTTAATAAAAAAATGGAATTCCGTCATAGGTCACCGTGGTCTAACTGGTTAAGGCGTTGGGGCATTAACCCAAAGATCCCGGTTTGATTCCGGTGCGGTGACGAAATTTTATTTCAGGAAAATAAATTTGGAAAATTATTGTTTAATTATTAATTACTAGATGGCGCCACCTTAGTTCTAAATTCTAAATTATTTAATTAATTAATTAATTAATTCAACAGATGGTGGCACCATAGCTTTGATTCAAAAAATAATAATCGTTGTAAAAAGTATAATTTAAACTTTATCCGCCAGGGGAAGTTTGGCTTGTTTAATTTGGTTAATTACTAAAAATGTGTTCAAACTGCTAGCCATTCCAATATTTTTGAGAGCCATTATATATATTGCCAGGCCCAAAAAATATCTCAAGAATAAAACATTGTTGATCACAAATTTTATATCGTTATTTTTTCTCTTTGGTATACAGGCAATTCCTAACTTATATAGATCTAACATGCATAGATCCATACTTACATAGGATTATTTTTAGGTAATGACTGGGCCTGAAATCAAATCTTTCCAGAAAAACTGGAGATGTGGGATTTGGAATTAAATCCAGCTCCTCTAAGATAGTAAGCTATTACTTTACCACATAGCTTATATGCTTATTCATTAATATAACTAGTTTTAGTGTTATAGCATTGTTACACACTAGTACTATATAACATACATTCTGACATATGTATGTTTTGATTTACCACAGAGTTTTACAGAACAATCAACCTATATAATTCAGGGACTGCCTTAGTAAAGGTAATAATTTTGAAGTTTCCACAGCTACCATAGTGGCATTCAAAATTTAAAAAATTTCATATGAAACTATTTTTCTTATATGAAAAATTTTATTTGATAAACTGGATTTTTTGTAAAAAAAATGATTATAACTGTACTTATCACCATAAAAACTTTCATTAAAATTGAAAAATGAAATTAAATCATTAAATGAGATTTCATGAGATGAAATAACATTATTATTATTTTAAGAGAGTTTTGATTAAATTCCAAAACTCATTTAAAATAGTGAATTTACTCAGATGCAAAACTTATTCAAATTATTCTGAAAATGTAAAATAAAGTTTGAAGAATCTCAATTTGCAATGAAAATAATTAATATATTTATTAATGAATATATAATATTTATATATGTTGATTTATTTTTTTTATTATTCTCTATTGTTTTCAGTTGAAGATGTTTATTCAACGACTTTATGTGAAGATGTTCCTCTATCTACTTCACATGAGGAGGTTGTACAAAAAACATGTATGTATATAATAATTTAATTGCAATTATGCATTTTTTTTGTATCATTTAGTTGTATTTATTAAAATTTCATTAATTATTGTTTTATAAGTAATTATGTAAATTAATTTTTTGTAATATTAAAATAATTTGAAAGCAGAAAAACTCACTTAACCCTTTACAAGTGGATGTATTATTTCAGACAAATACTGAAATATTCAAATTGATATTTTACTTCTTGTTTTTCCTAATGCAGATTCAGCCAAATCTTTTGATACTATAATTTGAAGATACTGGCCAATCCTATCACAAGTCTGACTAACTTGTGATTTCTTAACATGCTTGATACCTCCTATCTTTAGAGAGATTCAATGACATAAATACTGAAAACAACATAAATTAATTAAGATTACTACAGTTTTCTGTTTTGTGTAATGTACCAATAAGATAAATAAAATGGATTTTTCTGTATTATTTAAAAAAATATAACATGACTGAATTACAATATAATATTTTGTAATTAATGAATTAAAAAATTTGTATTCTATAATAAAGAAATCTATACTGTGATATTTGCTTAACTTTATTATTTTTATTTACACTTAGTACCTCACATGTATGAATTCCATTTGCACAAATTCTTACCTATATGATCTTACATATTTTTGTTTCTTATTATTTGTATATGAATCAAATTCAGTTAAAGAAATTGAAACTCATATATAGTTGAATTTGATTCACATACAGGAATGATTTCTTCTCAACTGAAGAAGCTTTATTTATCTCCTATTGCAGATATTTCTCTTTTCAATCTATTTGTCTAACTCAAGTTTTTCAGTTGCTGCTATTGTATGAGGTCTTTCGGCACCCATTTCAGATTTAACCTGAGGCAAGAACTTTGTTTGCCTCACCCATAGGGTACAGTCCTGCTTGAAATTATATATCACAATCAATGGAATAAGTAAAAATTATAAATAATAAGCCTATTGTCTGTGAAAATAAAATGTGAATTCAATATTTTATAATAGAAAAGAGTTCTCAAACATTGTTAATGAATGGAAAAGTAAACTTAATGTTCAGACTTATATGTATTCCTGCCATCTATTTCTGTATTCACTGTTCTCTTGATTTTACTATTGCACATTTTGTGCTTGTATGTTGTTAATTGTTATTTAACATTTTTTCAACATTATAATAATTTTTTCAATTTTTTTAACATTATACATTATAACTAGATATTATTTCATTATTAAAAGTGAACAGCCACCAATTGGATTGATATAATGCCAATAATTTTGTATCTAAAGTAAAAAAGTAAGATATAAATAACCCAAATATGCCTGAATTTTTAAACATTGAAAGCTAATTGTTCTGTATTGCAATATTTTATTTCATCAATTTGTTTATTTGTTAATCGTTAAAATATACATTAAATGGATATTTCGATTGGAGAATATTTACATTAAATGGATGTTAGAAATAATTTCAAAATGGATTTATTTTAAACAATATTTATGAAAACTGCTTAGAAATATGCAAAAATAATATAAAATGTATTTTTCATTTTATATTTTAAAATGAAAGAAGAATAGTTATGATATTTTGGTTTTCATTGATTTTATAAAAAAAAAAAAGGAAAATTTTCTTCATTGATATATTTTCAAGTAAAATAATTTCACACAGTTGACAAGGATAGTAGATAATAGACATAATGCAAAACTTATAAATGAAAATATAAAGAACTTTCTTTAATATAAGATACAATATTATTTATGTAAATTTAATTTTGAGTCTTAACCATTGTGAGGGTCCCACAACGTATGTAGACTGGTGTCTTGGGTTTCATCACTCGACAATCCCATTTCTGACACCAGTGTGAGAATCTCACAGAGGATGACTGATATAAAAATGTGTATCAATAAATTTTAGTATTTTTGAATAGAGTTGCGAGTAAGTGACACAGAGGTCCAGGATAGGAGAATTGATTTGGATACTCATTCAAAACAAATAACATATATTTATTAAATAAAACACAACATTAACATACTTTGCTAGAGAGAGCTACCTGACCCGGAGATGATACCTGGAGAGAGAGTAAATAAGAAATTACGTCATTCCTCCATTATTATTTTATGGCTTCGTTCCCTATCTTGTTGGACGATCACTAATGGGACGTGACACAGATTCACTTTTTCTGCTCTACATTTTCACACCTTTTTGGAAACTCTTCTTTTCTCTATCTTGATCACCTCTCGTCTTTCCTTCCTTTTTTGAAAGATGAATTTATCTTTTGTTTATTCGATAAGAGACGATCATATTTTCTTATTGTTTAGCAGAAGGCAATCGTGTTTTATCATTGTTTTATGAAATTGAAACTGTATTATGAAAATTGTTTTATGAAATTGAAACTGTATTATGAAAATTGAATTGTATTATGGGGAAGTACCCAGACATAATAATAATTTTATAATTTTAATAATTATAAAATTCTATCAATTAAAATATACATTAAATTATTTTATTATGGTTCACACTCCACATCATTATTTTTTTGTTTTTTAATTTTCATTTAAGAAAATTTTATATATTCAAGTTTTATGAATGAATAAATCCTTGTGCATATTGGGGTCAAATATGTTTTTATCATAGTGATATGATTCTTCTCAATTCCTATTGAATTCACCTTTGAGATCATTTTATTTTAAATTTTTTAAAATAGGTTGATTTACAAGGATGTTGATGATGAGCTATATTTATGAAAGAATATTAAACAGTTTCCTTAGCAGAATATAGTGATACATAGGCAAAGAATAGTCCACTATTACAATGGAACAACCAATAACTTGTTTTATTAACATTTTATTTAAAGATAAAAAATACCCTCTACAATTTATCAAATAAATAGCTCTAATTTATTGTAAACAATAAATTTACTGATGTATAAGCTATCTGTCTTAGTTCAAGACAATTATATAAAAATATTAACAGATTTGCAGTTCTTATGTTTAAAAACTTAACCATCAGATAATAATATTTACATAATGTAAGACTTCTTACTATAAATAATAAATAAAAGTAAATGATAAGCCAATTAAGTAAGATAAACTGAAACAGTTTATCTTACTTAATTGGCTTATTGTTTAAAGATCGGAAGAGCGTCGTGTTTTTGATAACTACTAAATGTATTTTTAGACGATCAGGTACTAACAAATTAAATTATCATGGCTTTGCAGGCAGAAGGTGCTAAGGAGAGCACTTCCAGATTTGATCCTGCTCTTTAAATTTTGTTATGTTTGTTTTATTTTGTTTAGTAGTCCCCTGTTCTTGTGTAACAGGGTGAGTCTTGTAATAGCAGCTGAGGAAGGTGCCAAATGCATTGAAAACGTTCTGATTAAAGTTTTTGACTGCAAATGGCTTTGCATTTTACTTTTTTCTCTTTATTTTGGTTTATTTATGGATAAATTATAGTCAATTGAGGCTATAATTCATCCATTAATAATAAACAGTTTCATAGTTATTGTTATATACACAAATAACTGTGAAACTATTTATTATTAATGGATGAATTATAGCCTCAATTGACTATAATTTATCCATAAATAAACCAAAATAAAGAGAAAAAAGTAAAATGCAAAGCCATTTGCAGTCAAAAACTTTAATCAGAACGTTTTCAATGCATTTGGCACCTTCCTCAGCTGCTACTACAAGACTCACCCTGTTACACAAGAACAGGGTGAGTCTTGTGATACAGGTTTAATGTTTTACATGACCACCATTTTTTAGTCTTTAGCTTAAATAATAAGGAATGATGTTTGAATCATGGGGTTTTTTTTAATACAAACATGAAAGAAAGCAAGTTTTTAATAAATAGCTAATAATTTTGACAGTGTGTCTCAAAAATCTGGAATCATAAGGAATTTTAAATAGAACATGTTTGAAATGATCCTTATTATTCATAGCACACAGATCCAGTTGATGCTGCATTTCCATTAACACTGTTGATGATGGCAGATCAATCTGTTGACAAGCATGGGTGATTCTGGATGCCAGGTGCTGCATATCAACAATCTACATGGAAAGAGAAGAAAATGAAGTTATTCAGTATGATTCCAGACTTCTGGGACACCCGGTATACTATTTATTAGGTATTTATTACAATTTTTTGTGTAATGCATATTGCTAAAGTTCAATGAATGATAAAGTATTGTTAACATTTCATCAAAAAATAGAAATAATAAGAGATTTTCATATTGTTTCTATTTTCATACTATATCTATATTTAAATAGAAATTTAATAATGACAATTTTAAACATAGAAATTAAATAACTATTCAAAAGTTAATACATTATGACTTTTAAAAGAACTGAAGTTTTACCTTCTCTTTTTTCATTTATCTTTATTTGATTCAAACTTTTTTCCAAATCTTTGTCAGAATGGTTTATATTTTGTTCATATTTTTTGTTTAATTCTTCCTATTAAGCAAAAACATTTCATATTATCAAATTAATACTATATCACATCACAGTAATCATATTTATTTATACTTATTTTATAAAATAAATTAAGAATTTGAAAAGAAATGAAATTTCAATAAAATTCATACAAATAAAGTGATAAAAGATATGTCATAACAAAAGTGCAACACAATATATTTATGAATATTCATTTTAATGATATGCTGCATTTTTAAATGAAAATTTTTTTTTGATTTATTGATCATTTATATATAGGAATAAATTCTTTAGCTGATATCTATTTAAAAATCAATAAAATATATTTTAGAATTTAAAACTGCTCTTGATCTATTTTAATTATGATACTAATTGCTTTAATTGTTTTGATATTAGAGCTTTTTCTTACAAAAAATAAGTAATGGCAAAGTTGTTTGTTAATGTATATTATTAGCAAATGACTTTCTGAACTAATAACTGCTGGAATTAATTGTTTATATTCAATCAAAAGTAGAGAGTAGAAACATCAGTAAAAAATTTATAATATTCTAGTCATTATATTTCCACAAGTTACTTGCCTAAAATCTTTGCAAAAGATTTTCTGGGTATTTTATTCAACAATTTTATAGTTTCGTCATTAACAGCTGAATGTGATGAAAATTTTTACAATTTTCAGCAAATTAAATTAAAACTACTTAAATTTTTCAGTGCTGTAAAAAAAATTGAAAATTGCTGGAAAAATTGAATATTTTATCATCTGTTGCAAAACATATTTGTTAATAGAATTTATTTTGCATACAAATCAGCTATTAAGATATTTAATGGATTTTCTTCTACTATGATTACATCATTCAATTCAATATATTGATATTTAGATTTTATCTGAAGATAAATATCTTAGACCATCCATAACAGTTAGGAATAAACAATGTATGCTTTTTAAAAATTAATATAGATAGAGCTTTTATTAATAGTAAACATTATATCCACTTTATCAATCAACTTTCTCAAATGAGAATAAAATAATCTGTACCACATAAATTATGACAAAGGTAGAGTATAAAAATTTGAAATAGCATCCATCATGTGTTGATGGACACTTTCAATTAGCCATTATCACATTAACACTTCAATTAGCCATTATCTAATTTATGAAAAGAAAGTATATTTAAAATTTCAGTTAAATCAAAAATAAGATAAAATTGTGGATGGACTGTCTTATCAGAAGATGGAAAGATTAATTACATAAGACACATTCATTATAATCATCAATATGTGAAAATAACTTTAGGATACCAGATTTGAAAATTTAACAAATGTGTTGATAACAAGTAATGATCCTATAAAATTTGACTGTTCTATGTGGATATTTGATTCTTGAGGATACCTGATGAGTAGATTGATTATTTATTTTGTTCTGTATATAAAAAAATTAGTAATAAAAATACACAGCAGGGATATCAACCACGGTTACAGTACCAAACAAAAATAGAATCCAAACATTTCAAATGCAGTAAAAATGAGTTTATTTGTAAAATGCTTTCAATCACTTAATCCTCTTCAGTACACAAAACTAAAAGGAAAAAATTAGCTTAGAAGTTACAAAACTGCAAAAATAGAGCAGAAGCTTATATATTTATAATATAAAAAAGTGCTAATCAAACAACTATAAAAATTCAAAATGTAAGCAAAATATATGACATTGTTTATAGTTACAAAGAAAAATTTAAAATATATAGAGAAATATGTGTTAAATTTATGATATTAATCCTGTACATAAATTTGTTCATAATTTAATATAGAAAGTATACACAGATATTTTTAATACAATAGAATAGTAATATGAGAGTCACATGATCGAACAAAAGAAATCATGAGAATCGTGATCAATATTACTAGTGAAAAACATCACATATGAGGGATGATATTTAAGAACAAGAATAATCATAGTTATCATAAAGTACAAAGATAAGGGGACTGCACCAGAAACCACATCAAAAATAATCTTTATCTGGGTGACAATTACAAATTTATGACCTGGGTTATCAGGTCTGGATAAGGTCCAAGAAAGAGAAACTTGTGCTAAGAAGGGTCACCTTGAGGCCAAGACTGCCTGCTTTTGGACTGATGGGGGAGGAGACAATCAATGATATAAAGACCCACTGACCCACTGAACAAAGGATCGAGGTCTTTTTCCCAATTTCCTACGGTGTTCTTCCTAGTACATCTTCGGCTTCTTCCTGTTCATCCTTCTGATGACGCAATTTTCCGAGTTCTTCGCTGCCAAGTTCACCACCTCCTTGTTTGTCCATCTGTATTCATTGTCAGTCTCCATCAAGAACTCTTTCCATCTTCTCTTGAAGTTATTCTTCATTGTCTCCCTCTCCATAGACAAACACATATTTTTAAAATATGTAAATACTACTATATAAAAATATTTTAAAAATAAATCATTCTGAAAATCCAGCTTGACTCCCTTCCCTCAGCCCCTCAAGGATCCCTTATTAATGAATTACTATATGACGGTCCATTATTTATATTCATATAATAATAATTGTTTTTAATTCTTAGTTTAAATTATTCCAGATGTTGTGGACTTTGTATGCTTCAAAGTTTTTATAGAAGCTGACGATGATGATTATTTTTATGGAAGAACTTTTACAGAGTCTAATGCTAAAGACTCTGCCTACAGTAAGTGAATTTGTATCATATTTTGTCATTTCAATTTTTGAATAATTTCTTGATGGGATTGAAAATCAGAACATTGGGAATTAGAGAATGGGATTGAAAAGAAGGAAAATTATGTTGCATATATAATGAAAATTACACCTAGACATTTCTAGCTTACACTGCTCAAATGTAATATAACTTGTAAAGTTCCAGCTCTCAGTTTAAAACAAAAACTGTTATAATGGTTATCCTACAAATTATAAAATTGTAATAGAACACTAAAGAAAACTTACTTTTTCAGGATTAGCCTTCATAACAAAAGTCTCATAATTAGGATCATCTTTATCTAAATAAATGAAAAAAATATCTGTAGAATATCAAATCAATGTCAAGTATCAAAATGAACAAATCATTCATGTTTTGAATACTTTGTTAGTTTAATTAATATTACAGAAATAAAAGTTAAGATAATTTTCATTATAACTTGTAAAGTTCCAGTTCTCAGAGCAGGCAATAACTCAAGCAAACCTCTTCAAAACAACTTTTATTTAAAGTACTTTCGGCTTTATCCAGCCCTCATCAGTAAACGCTACAAACAAACTGCAAAGAACACATTAAAATTCAGTTATACATTCAGAAATACATTCTAATTTTCAAAAAGTTCTAAATTCGAATAAAGTTTAAATTTCAAACAAAAGGCATATTGGGTCAAAAGACATGGCACAAAAATAACAACACAAGCCAGCCAATTAATACTAACACCTCTCACCTATAATTAGATTAATACAACATTTATATCGTACGCTACATATCACTTCGTATTCTCCCGACACCATTCCTTATATTCTTCATACTCCCAGACCACACTAATCTTCTCAGGTTCATTGAAGTTTATAATATTCAACTCTTTCACTTTTCTAGAAAAGATCTCAAATGTCTCAAATTAATACTAACACCTCTCACCGATAATTAGATTAATACAACATTTATATCTTACACTACATATCACTTCGTATTCTCCCGACACTATTCCTTATATTCTTCATACTCCCAGACCATACTAATCTTCTCAGGTTCATTGAAGTTTATAATATTCAACCCTTTCACTTTTCTAGAAAAGATCTCAAATGTCTCGGCAACCCTTACTTTCTGGGGATCATCTATCACATTAATGACCTTGGTTTCACCCCATTTAGCCGTCACATCGTAACTGATCAATCTTTGTGCGAGGGCTGTATTACCTTTCTTGCTTTCAAAATCGGCTATATGCTCATCAACCCTCTTCCTAACAGATCTACAAGTAGATCCTATGTATAGTTCTTTCTTAGTATCACGATTCATTATAGTTATCTCGTAAACACTTGGTAAATTTATAGGGTTCCTTTTAGACTTATCATTTCTAACCATATTAAATACGTTATTCATTCTCCTAAATGCTATCTTCTTTCCTGCTGCATGTTCTAACTTTCTTCTGTGCTTCATAAGAAAAGGATTCCCCTCCATAGTATATGGAACTTGTTACAGTCATTACTAGCTGTCATCTCAACAGTGGTATTCCGGTGCCTATTATTCATTTCTATCTTTCTCCATAACTTCAAAATGCATTTTGAAGTTATGGAGAAAGATAGAAGAAAGTTAGAACATGCAGCAGGAAAGAAGATAGCATTTAGGAGAATGAATAACGTATTTAATATGGTTAGAAATGATAAATCTAAAAAACCCTATAAATTTACCAGGTGTTTACGAGATACTTATAATGAATTGTGATACTAAGAAAGAAGAACTATACATAGGATCTACTTGTAGATCTGTTAGGAAGAGGGTTGATGAGCATATAGAAGATAAAGATTTGTTATCTGACTTGAGCCAAGTCTGTCTGCCCGGATTTGCCATAGAGGACTTGTGGCTAGGAATAGCCCATCCGGGAGCAGTGGTGTCGGCGTAAGTCCGATATTCTCTAAAATTATATGCACTCCGAAATTGGAAATCTGCCAGAGCCTTCGTAGTCTAGCTGATAAGGCGTCCGGACGGTAACCCGAAGTCCCTGGTTCGATTCCATGCCAAGGCAAATTTTTAATTTCGGGAAATTAGTAAAAATTAAAGTTCAATTATTAAATAATAGATGGCCCATCTTAACCTATAAATTTAAATTATTAATTATTTAAGAATCATTAAAAGCATTTATATTTATTTTTTTATATATAATCATTAAAAGCATTTATATTAATTTTTTTTAATTATTAATTATTTAAGAATCATTAAAAACATTAAATTATTAAAGAGTCATTAAAAGCATTTATTGCCAACTTGTTTCTATTTTATTATTTATACATTGTTAAAGCATTTATTGCCAACTTGTTTCTATGTTATTATTTATACATTGCTGAAATTACACATTACAGATTTATACATTGTTAAAATTACACATTACAAACTAATCGTTTGAGATTTACATATAGATTCGATAGTTGTATTTGGGTGGGGATAATATATTCAACTGTCTGCAAGCTAAAATTACACATTACAAACTAATCATTTGAGATTTACATATATAATTACGCATTACAAACTAATCGTTTGAGATTTACATATATAATTCGATAGTTGTTTATATGTGCAGCTGTCTGTAATGATAAGGAATATAGTTAATTCGAACTCCGTTTATATACAACGAAACATTGTACCTGTTATAAGCAAATATAGCAAATTCGAAATCCGTTTATATATAACGAAACATTGTGAACATACGTAGGAATATATTCATAATCGTCGCGTTGAACGTTATAAGTGGAATGAAGTAGTAATATATTCATAATCATCGCGTTGAACGTTATAAGTGGAATGAAATGCCATCGTTCAGTTTCTTCCTGTTATCGTTGAACGTTATAAGTGGAATGAAATGCCATCGTTCAGTTAATCGTCGCGTTGAACGTTATAAGTGGAATGAAGTAGTAATATATTCATAATCATCGCGTTGAACGTTATAAGTGGAATGAAATGCCATCGTTCAGTTTCTTCCTGTTCGTTGAACGTTATAAGTGGAATGAAATGCCATCGTTCAGTTTCTTCCTGTTGTATCCCAGAAAACACTAAAAGATATATGCAAGCAAGGCGTCACTCTCTCGTCAGGGACTATGCAAGGAAGGATGTCATCCTTATATACCGCATACTCACTCAATATAAGTTTATTTTACATGTTTGCTTCAAATATCCCCCCTCGTTAGAGGTTGTGCAGGGAGGGAGGTCATCCATATATACCACATACTCATTCTATATAAGCTTATTTTACATGTTTGCTTCAAGAACTTCATCAATAGTTTCTTCTTGTTGTATCCCAGAAAACACTAAAAGATATAATTACACACGCAACGTGCCCCTCTCTTGTCAGGGGCTGTGCAGGGAGGGAGGTCATCCATATATATCGCATACTCACTCAATATAAGTTTATTTTACATGTTTGCTTCAAGAACTTCATCAACAATTTAATAACCTGTCTTTATTGGGATTTCCTGCACGAGTTCGTTAAGCAGCCAGAAGGCAGCATTGCGGGCTGCTCAGCATCAGTATATTTCATCCTTCGTTAAGCAGCCAGAAGGCAGCATTGCGGGCTGCTTAGCATCAGTTAGCCAGAAGGCAGCATTGCTGGCTGCTTATCATCAGTATATTTCATCCTAATAACCTGTCTTTATTGGGCTTTCCTGCATGAGTTCGTTAAGCAGACCAGCATTGTAAGCTGCTTAGCATCAGTAAATTTCATCCTACATTTTTTGTGGATCTGTCTTTACGAATCCACTGGAAATTATAGGATGTTTAGAAGAGACACTTATCAATAGCTAGAGAGGGGTTCGGGCCTCTTAACCAATACAGATACAACAGCCAGAAGCCAGCATTGCCGGCTGCTTAGCATCAGTAAATTTCATCCTACATTTTTTGCGGTTCTGTCTTTACGAATCACATTCATAGTGAGTGCCATTTTTTGCTTGACTATAATACAACCAGAATAACCAAATCAGGTACTGTTTTACAAATGTATTTGATTAACAGAGAGAGAGAGAGATTTTCAGAAATGAACTGAATCAAATAGTTTGCTCATTTTACTCACTTCCATTCCTCTTTCCTTTCAGCTCTTTATTCTATTCTATTCTCTCCTATTCTTTTGCCCTTTTTTCTATTAGCTAAATTTGCTTTAAGTAGATCTTTTTCTTCATTCCACAAGTATTTCAAGATAGCATCATTTATACCAAAAAAAACTGATTTAGAATCAGAATTTTTTATTCAAGTCTTTGAAATAAGAAACTTTTTTAATTGGCTAGTTTTATGGTACATATTACACAATACAATATATACGGTGGTTTTAGTATCTCTGGATTCAGCATTAAAAACAGTTGAGTTATGAACAAAAACTTAAGATTGAATTGTTTTGTAACTTGAACTTATGTATATTCAGGCATATTTGCTTTACAGTGCTTTGCTAATATAGCATTTCTTAATTGTATTCTGTTTTATATCTCAAAATGAAAATTATCTGCAAAAAAATACTTATTCTAAGTGTATAAAATATTTGTCCTGGAGTCATCCTGAAAAACTGTGTTAGACCAGGAATTGAACCTGGATCTTCCAAGATATATATAAATGCTTTAAAATGTGGCCATCTAAGATTTTTAGGTCTACTGCTGTGTGCACCTAATGAATAATAGTTGTAAATGTTTTTAGCTTTTATATACATTAACAAATGAAAAAGGGCTGATTTGCTTTACAATGGCACAACATTGCAATAATGAGGTATGCCTATATATAATTGTAGAAATAAAATTTTTTTCATAAAAGTTATGCATAAAATCTAAAATTGAAATGATTTCATAAAATATGGCCACAATTTTATTAAATTTTAAAATAAAATTTTATTAAAATATTTTTAGTTGTATTATGTAGTAGTAAAATATCAAAGTTGGTAATGCTTATTGAAAAAATAATTTATTAGTAATTTATAAATAAATTACTGTGTTAATGATTCTTAACCTTATTTTAATTAAAAATTTTGTATTTTAGTCAACTGCTATTAAAAAAGGGTGTAAAGGAGATGCTACAGTATTGAAGCCAACAATAATAGCTGCTGTTCCAGTATGTATAGTTTTAATAAATTTTAAAATTAGTTAAATTTAAAACAGTTTGCAATATTATATCTTTTTTGTAATTAAAATATGTTCCTATGTAAATATCATTATTGTAATTATTGTAGTGTATCTATTATAAATTGTAACATATAGAGAAAATGTAAGTTCTTTCTACTTTAAAAATGCTATTATAGTGTCTTCAAAGCATGGAGATGCACATTTTGTGAGAATATTTGTTAGTTTTAAAATAAAGAAAATTTATTTATTTAAATTATTCACAGGCTTCTTTGCAACTTTTCTTTCTCAGAAATTTTTAAAATTTTATTTCAGTGGCGATTCATGGACTTTTAGCAATTATTGTCATTTGAGTTTCAATTATCTATGATTTCACCCTAGCCTGAGTTATGCTGTTATGAATATAAAAAATATATGTCACCAGATGGCTCCTTTACTTGAGTGTATGCTTGTGATCTGTGAAGTTTTGGAATTGTCTATCATATGCAAAGTTATGCAATTTTAAAAAAATTGTTCATTGTGTATGCAGCATGTTCATTTATATATATATATATACAGGGTGCCCACGTTTCTGTGGACCAGGCATTTTTCTCGAAAACTATCGTGTATACGCGAAAACTGTAAAACACATGTCCTGTTACATTTTCCTTCCAAATATTTATCCGTCATTAATATTTTTTTCTGCGCATCCTCTCGCGCAGCGCGTGCTTCAACTTTGTTTTCTCCAATGGAAGTGTATTACTTTTCTAACGGAATCTGATTCCTCCAATTTTTTATGCAATTTTCGTGGTAGAATTATTTTCCTACGATCGATATTTTAGGAGATATTTAGGAATAAAGGAACTATTAAGAAAGGCAAAATCTGATCTATGATATTGTCAGTTCTAATGTTTTTGTATCAAGCAACTAATAAAGTTCTGTCGGATTTTTCACTACAAGGAGAAACATGATAATATGAAGAAAGATATACAGAATATCTTGTATACAGTAGAGCGGTTTTGAACAACGCGTGTTTTGATTTTACGC